>WNWU01000041.1:6131355-6146398 GCA_012654045.1 Ptyas mucosa
CCCCCATAATGCAGTCCAGTGAATTTGCTTTCCTAGCAAGTAACACAGTTGTTCTCCGTAACAGTTAATTTACGGTTTGGTCATTTGATTATTCAACGGGCTGTGTAATTTAGTCGTTGGAGACAGTTGGCAAAGCAGCTGGGTTCCACTGTAGTCCAAGATTGTTCTCTCAGCCTCTCGCAGTTCCACATGATGGTACTGATCCCCCCCTCTTGGGGAGGGGAATGCTTGTTTGCAAAATTAGGCTTTCAAAAACAGGCTGGAGAGCAAATTGAAAACATGTGTTCTAGGAGCCTCTCCCAGGACCAGTTTACCTTTAACAACTCAGATGGTTCAAATTTTATGTAACTAACAAAAACCACACTTCAGATGCAGGGGAGAGATAATGGAAAAATAATGATATTGGATGCCCCACAGGTTCATTTTGAGTCTCCAGGGTTGCATTTAGACAGAGAAAGAGAGAGAGGGGGGTGGGTGTTTGTGTATCTTCAGTTGTGAGGTTCTGGATACAATCATGCGTCTGTCATGGAATTAGTGATGTATGTGTGCTTTCTGCATGTTTGCAAAACTGAACTCTTATCATAAAATGCTGTTTTATTCAGTCAAGTTCCAGCTGTCTCCTTCACTCATCTTGTGGATTTTTATTTTTATTTTTTTCATTTGAGCAAATGGTGACCACGTTAGAGGCAGTGCTTGTTCTTGCAACATATTGAGTCAGATCTAGTAAGAGAAGTCTTCTTCAGCGAGCACACATAACAAGATTATACACATTTTTTTTCTGTTTGAAGCTGCCTCAGAAGATGTGTGTTAAAACAGAAATGGCAAAGTCCTTTGATTGGGGAAAAAAAGCTTTGAAAAACATAAATTGGAGTGTGGGGTCTTATGCTGCCGTAGATTTTTCTATATAATTTCATAAAGTCCTGATATTTCCTTGGTTTCAAAGGCCATTATCATTGTAGCTGTGTTTCATAGACCTTTTCTTCACCTTTTAATTAAGCTAAGGAAAGCATTTTGCTTTCAGGATGAGGGCCTGATTTTTGTTTGCTTCAATTTCTGAAGATATCCCTTAAACAACCTTCAGAGCAGTGTTTCTCAATCTTGGTAGCTTGAAGATGAGTGGACTTCAACTCCCAGAATCCCCCAGCCAGCGCTGCTGGCTGGGGGATTCTGGGAGTTGAAGTCCACCCATCTTCAAGCTACCAAGATTGAGATACACTGCTTTAGAGGATAGTTCTTATGAAATGGCTTGTTGATTATTTTCCCTCTTATTTGATGACCAAATTTTCCAACTAATTACAGGTGAAAATTCTGGCTCAGAATGAGAATGTTAAGCTGCAAGAGGCTCTGAGCAGTAATTTGAAGAGCGCTGTCATGGCAGCCTTTCTCATGTTGCCTGAAAGTTTCTCTGAAGAAGATCTTTATATGAAGATTGCTGGATTGTCGTATTGTGGTGAGTATAGCTTTTAAATAGTTTAATAATTGATTTTTTAAAAATGAGATAGTAACTCTTAATGAAAGATGTGCACCAACTGTACTTATGGTTTACTGGCATAATAGATAGCTCAGCATATTTGACAAAGTATTAGGAAGAAGTGGTCTGGATCTTGCATATGTACAGCTTAAATTATTTTCAGTTCTATTCATTCAGCTGGATACTCCTTTGAGATTTTGAGCTTGCATTTGCTCTAAGTTTTTCCCTTTCTATGTATTAACATATTACTATATCTTTCTTTCATCCTCCTTTTTTCCAGCATTCTCTAATATGCATATTTTCCTTCATTCATAGATGTCTTCGGATCATCATCCTTTTCCATATTTCCCATTAATGTAACTCCTCACGCTTCAGCAATATTCTGTAACATAATTCTTTTTATTCTGTTCCAAGCAGTTTCCACATCTTTTTTGCGGTCCAGTTTCCATTCATTCCACTCTGAAAATGGAGGACTCATCTTTTTCCTTGTTGCAAGCATTGTACTTTTATGAGAACCAAAGAATAGAAACTAAATTGAGAGAGATCCACAGACTTGAAACGAGGGCTTTCCTGATGTGAGAGCTTTTAAGTGGTAGAATGGCTGTCTCCTAAATTTGTAGTTTCTCAGGAAAAATTAAACAGGTTTTGTCCAAGAAGCTATGAGGATTTTTGCACTGGTCAAGGTTTGGATAAAGGATAGATGACCTTTAAGTTCCCTTCCAATGTCAAGGTGATAATTTAAGAACTGACCAGCTGATGCAATGAAGGGAATGAGTCAGCAGGGTCTTTGGCTGTTATCCCTTTTAAGAATCTGTGTAATAAGAGGCGGCCCTGCTAAAGTGTTCGTTGGTTCGTCACGTTTCTTCCCTGTTGTAATTGTTTAGATACTGCTTGTAGCACTTGTATGTATAATATTCCTATATTCCTATTGTAGATAAAAACCACTATTTGATACAAACCACTGTTGGCTCTACTTGCTCCTGGGTTGATACACGTGATAGACCTGTGCACACTTTGATACTATGATTCTTACATTTTCCTATTCTTTCTTGTCTATTTTTCTCCAAGATCCACTACCAAATAAGATGGTATCCCACATTCAAAATGCCCTTTTAGCCTTTACTGCTTCTGTTAGTTTATATTTTTATAAATTATCAGGTTGTTTGTACTTTTTGATTCTTTGTTTTAACATATGTGCTGTATTTTTCGGACTATAAGACACACTCCCCCCCCCCCCCAAAATGGGTGGAAATGTCTGTGCGTCTTATAGAGTGAATGTTGCCGCGGGGAGAGGGGAGTTGGTTTGGTGCCGATCAGCTGTTTTAGGCGATGGGGATTGCTGCTGTGGCCCGTTCGCCGTGGTCCATTCACCAGCGAACGGGCGGCAGTGGCAAATGGGTGGTGATGAATGGGCGGTGGCAGCGGCGAACAGCCCATGGCAGCGATCCCTGCCACCTAAAACAGCTGATCAGTGGTATTCCGGGAGGCAAATCCAATCGCCAATCAGCTGCTCAGCAGCAAAGGCACCAGTGTTTCCCAGCGGCAGCAGCTCAGCTCAGTTGACCAGTGGTGGGTGCAACGGAGCAGAGCCCTGATGAGCCATGTGCTGGGGCTGTGATAACGTGCTGAAGCTGACCAGGTTGTTTGCTGTTTGCTGCAAGGACGCTAGCCGTAAGAATACCAGATGGATGCTGGGAGGCAGAGGCAGATTTTTTCCCCTTGTTTCATCCTCGAAAGCTAATGTGTGTCTTATAGTTTAGAGCGTCTTATAGTCCAAGAAAATACGGTATATTTACAAATGGACGTATATTTAATCATGTATTCAAAACAGATGTTTATCACAACTGTTTTATTCTTAGACCTCCAAAATTCTCACTTATGCATTTATGTAACTTAATAGACTAATTTTTCTCCATCACATTTATTCAGAATGTTGCACAATTTTCCTCAAACTCATCACTGATTCTTTCATTATCCTGAGCATGGTTGGCTCAGGAATTCTGGGAGTTGAAGTCCATAAGTCATAAAGGAGCCATAGTTCCCCATCCCTGCTTTAGTGTAATAATTACTAAGATAAGACTAAGTCTCAGTTTGCAGCTAGTATTAGAAATCTTATTAATTGTAAGGCAAACTACATTTCTATAAACAGGTTGCCTATATAAATATTGATAATCTGATTTTGCTTTAGGCGATTTCAGAATGCTCATTGGAGAAGATAAGTCAAAGGTTATGAACATAGTGAAACCAAACATGATACATTTTCAGAAGCTCTATAGCCACATTTTGCAAGATAGCCCTCAAGTGATATACAAGCATCAGCTGGGCAAGTTAGAGGTAAGCAGGTCAATGTTGCAAGCTTTTTTAAAAAAATGTAAACTATTTTGAATAGCGTGATATGTTAAATAACAAGCTATCCATAGTCTGGCATATCGAGGTGGCTTGATTACTTAATAAATCTGGAAAAGTAAGTCATTATCTTACTTTAGAATTCTTTGTAATTCTGTCAATCTAAATCAGGTTGTATTCAAGAGAGTCAGTTTGGTGTCATGGTTAAAGGCACTAAGCTAGAAAAGGGAGACGAGGAATTCTAGCAGGGGATTTGGGGGCAATCGTTCTGCCTCAGCAAAACACTTCCAAAAAACAGTGTGCAGTTGTCCAGATACTTGATAGGAGTCAAGCCTGACTCTGGACATACACACAGAAACATGTATTAAAAAATGCCATTTTGTTACATTCTGCTTTATTTTGGGTGCATGAATCCTGGTTTAATTTACAGTAGTTTTCAGGAAAAATAATTAATCCATACAAGCAGTGAGGATAATGTAATTTGGTAAAGATTTATAATAAATTATCCGAAGACTAAACAAACCAAGTTTCATATACCAAAATTTAACTTTTCAGATAAATCATGTTTTATGAATTCATTGGCTTTGCTCAGATTATGGGACCAATCTCATTTGGAAACAGAGTGGCATTATTGCCGTAAATGACAACTGCATGATGATATTTAGCAATGATTTCAACTTGATGATTCTGTTGTAGATTATAAATGATAGAAAATGGGATATAATTATTAGCTCCAAATTGGGAAAAAAACCTCTGCCTGAATTAAACCAGTCTTTGAAGATCTATTTATAAACTGACCAAGGCTATCTGCTTAAGATTTAAGATTTTCCTTTGTTTACAGTCTCTTCATTTATCCTGTCATATCATATATCTTTTTCTCTGCCTACTCAGAAGCTCTAGGTTTGTAGATAACCATGTAGGTGGATGACCTCTGAAAAGATTGGGGTGATGCACCCATCCTGGCCCTTTTCTCAACAGCTTTCAGTACCATCAACCATGGTATGCTTCTGGATCATCTGAGGTGATTAGAAATGGGGGGCACTGTTTTGAAGTGGTTCTCCTTCTTCCCTGGCTCTTACCAGGAAATGTTGGTGGGGAAGAAAGATCCAGCCCTGGGGTGCTCCAGTCTCTCTCCTCTCCAAGTTAAGATCTACATGAAGCCATTGGATGGAGTCATTTAGTGGTATTAGGTCCAGTATGATATTGTTACATGTCTGCATTCCATGGCACACAAGTGATGCTGCTCATTGCCTGGAGGCTAGAAGAGTCTGGAAGGGCAGAAACCAGATAGAGTGAAGCTCATTCCATGTCCCTTTCCTTAAAAGTTGTCACCTGGTACTACTCATCCCACCTAACCCTTTTGAATAGCCTTCCATCTGAAATTCAAGTCTCCCTATTCTTTTAGCCTTTTGGAAGGCCACGAAGACCTGGCTGTTCCTCCAAGCATATCACTAGAATCCAAAGCATATCACCCAGTACTATGGGTGATTCTAGCAGTGAGACTTTCATATGTACGGAAATGGAAAGACTGACACATACCCACAATGGCGGGAATGGCAAAGTTAATAGATTTGGCAGAGATGATGGCAAAACTGACTGCTTTGATTAAAGAAAAGACTTTGCCTAGGCTTGTATCTATTTGGAAACCACTTTTGGACTTTTTGCTTGAAAGTGAAAGAGATGAAATTTTAACCGTGGGATTTGATGGAACTGTTTATGATTATAGAAGTACCATGTATTATCGCTAATGTTAGAGCAATTTTATTATTTTATGCTAGTACCTATACTGAAGAAAGTCAGAAGTTACCCGTTTCTATATTTTTCTTCTCTTTTCTTTTTCTGCAAATCCTGTTTTGTTTCTTCCCTTACCCACTTTTTCCTTTTTTTTGTTTTCTTGTATTCTATCTTTTGTTAAAATTTAAAAAGTCTTATTAAAAAAATAATATGGGTGATTCTGATGCCTTGGTGGGAAGAGTAAGAAGTGTTTTTATGTTTTTACCAGTTGCAGCCTAGATTCATTGACTGAGATAGGTAACCATGTAAGTTCTTTAAATAAGTAAATTTCTGAATGCAAGCAACCCAAGTCCAGTCTTGTATTTAAAACATTTGCAGGTGGCAGTGAAGATCAAGATGCAGATACAGTTTTGAGTCATATCAGTCTGCTCTACTCATATTCATTGATACTTTCCCTTCTACATTAACCAGTTCCTGTGCCCTTTTATGGGGTGAATGGACCATGAAGGAAAGTCAGTGCTCCGGTGCACATAACCTACATGAGCTGGCAACTTGGTTTCAGATGGGGCTGCTAATTTTCTATGTTGTTGTTGTTGTTGTTAAAGGAAAACCAGCTGTGTCTGCTCCTTTTTTTATCTTTAGATAGACAAAAGTCCAGAAGGTCAGTTTGCACAACTGATGGCTTTACCAAGCACCCTGCAGCAAAAAATAACTTCTCTCAAGGATTCCCCAGGGAAGAACAGAGATGTGGAAGAGATTTTATTACAAGTCGCCCATGACCCTGACTGTAGATTTGTGGTACACCAAGGTAGGTTTTAATAATAATTCATTTGCAGAAGTGAATGTTTTAGAATCAGTCTTATAGTTTCAGAATCCATAGTATTTAAGTATATGTGGAAATGGGCAGTGGTATCAAAGCTGATGATGTAATTGATACTTTTTGTGTCAGCCCATTTTAGAATCTATAAATACTAATTCAAAATGCTATGTTCTTATGCCAAAGCTTTAGTCATGCCTAACAAGCTTCTCTCCGTATATTTATCCTACAATTTCTACTTCCGGATTCCCTCTTTCAGGTTATTTGGCTCACAAACCACTTACCATAGAACATGCAGAACTATCACTGGGTGTGTCCCATTCATTGGTTGCACTATTCATTGGGCCTTAGCCAATAGCCATCTGAATAAACTATAGCTCCTCAGGCAGAACCTGTGGACTGAATCTGGGAGCTGGTTGTATCCAATGAAGTACTTAGAAATTCCAGCTCTGCACCTGGGAGTTATGAAGATACTGAATGATCTCACTTGGTCTATTAAATTGCACAAAATGATTGCCATGTTAATGTTGTTCTGATAAGTCTAAATCAGGGCTGTCAAACTCACGGCCCGCAGGCCAGATGTGTCACGTGCTGGCCATGCCCATACCGGGTTTAGCAAAGGGGGAAAGTCCCAACGCATGACACTACCATGACGACATGAGTTTGACACCCCTGGTTTAAATACACCACATCCTTATTTTGGGCACCATGTTGATTTCTTTAGAAACCTGGGTTTGGTTACTCTTTTACTATTAAAAAAATTCTCTATTTCAGATGATTTGGCTCAAAAGCAAAATGCCATATAATATGAAGAACTATCACTGGATGTGTCCCATTCACTATTCATTGTGTCTTAGCCAATAAACTATAGCTATTCAGGGCTGAATTTAAGGCTGACCTTGGAATTTACTTATGTCCAGTAACGGATTTAGAAATTCCAGCTCTCAGCCTAAATTTCCCACTATCTTAAATGCTACAACCATGATGTTTCCAAAGTAGGATATTATACAACACAGCCATAGTTGTCAGGAAAGTTACTCTGGAAAGGTTTCAATTAATATAAAGCAGAGAGATGAACAGTTTGCTTGGAAAAGTTTAATCAACTGTCTGCCTCTTTTCTCTCTTGACTAATTAGATTAATTAAACTATAATTAGTTTCAGCTGAAGGGGATTTCTGGGTGGGTCCTGCAGGTAATTGCTGCCAGTTTGACAGCAATGGCCCCCAGTTTCCCGGACTGAGACATAATACCTTAAGGAATATTTACTTGATCCTGATGACTATCACAGCATTCATCCAGTCACACATGCCTCCTTTGGGAGCAAAGCGTTCAGTTTAAAGTGTTCGAAGATTCTCAATCACCCAGGACATGGTTTCCCCAAAGGTGCTTTTTCTAAAATGCAACTGGATTTTCTTGTTTTTTTTCTTTGAAAACAGTTTGTTTCAGTTCAGAACTGAAGTGAAACGTTTTCAAAGAAAAAAAATCCAAGAAAGTCCAGTTGCCTTTTGAAAAAAGCTCCTTTGTATCAGTTTCAGGGTTCTTAAATGAACTTTCATGGACCCTTTTCTGAACCAATTAGTACCAAAATTATTGCAGTGCTACCCTGCTTTTTCTGCCTTTCTGGGTAACTTTGGCATAAAGGCCACTGTCATTAGATTGCCTCTATATTGGAATTGGGAAGTGTTGTAGTTTGGAATTCTAAAATAGAACAGTAAATACATTCAGGGATTAAGCACAATGTACTCAGAATTTGAACCTTCAAGGAAGGTAAAGACAAAGACCACCAATAGCCCTTCACTGTCTCAATGGATGGCATTTTATATTATTTCAAGCCTAGCTGATGTGTATGACTCTTGCTTAGAATGCAGAGCTCCTTGGGGATAATAGTAGCTGCTGAGTAGACCGCTGTTCCCACAAGGTTCTTTCCCGCAACCTTGTCCTTTCATGTTTTTCTGCCTTTTATTATGCTATCTACTGCAGGTGCTGTTGTGGGCTTGGGTGGTTAGATGAACGAATCTTGTTTGGAGTCAAAGGAAACAGGCCCAGGCCTGCAGGTTGTTAGTTCTTCTCTAATCCTGTACCTGCAGGAGCTTGGCTGTTTGGATTTAGCGGTTTTCACTGCCACTTTTGGCTCTACTTCTTTTTCTGACAATGAACTACCTGAGGGGGCCATCACAAGACCCTCCCAGGTGAGAACAATTTTAGTTGGTAAAGGGCAATGAATTCGTATAAAGGAAAGTGAGGCATATTGATGTTTTTATGAGGCAACTTGACCAGAGCTATCAGACATGGGCTATAACAATCCCAAAGACCACTGGATGACCAAAGAGAGTTTTCTCTATTTTTTTGCTGCTATATAGTGTTTTTAACCACATATTACTGTAGGATCTCTTAGGGAGGAACATGTCTTGTAATACTTCAAGTTAATAAGATATGGTTCATAACTTCATCAGAAACAGCAAATAGGCATGATTGGCTGCAGGGAAAACTTGAATTTTATTTGTGAAGATCACTTCATTACCCAGAACAGAAAATTTGAATGTTCATGCATTATATTATATAATATATATAAAAAACATTGGAGTAAATGTTTCTCCCCAACAAAATAAAAATATACAGTATTTGGTGGGATAATCACCTGGTTATTCTGCCAAGTGTGGTTTAATGTGTTTCTGGAATAATATTTAATGTTTAAAACCCCAAGAATAATATCTGACTCTGTTTATTTTCTCCTTCTTTCCATGCCTCCTCCTCCTCCTTCCCCCTCCCCAGGTATTTCAAGAATTGTGGGATTGTCCAGCCTAATTCAGAGTGCTAAAACTACCCTAACAGCTGGTAAGAACTTGTGTGCAGTGTTTTTCGAGACAAATCTTGTATTCAAACATACAAAAGTGTTTTTGCAAAAGGAAAATGAAAAATGAATAAAAAAAATTAACAATAGAGACCATTGATTTAAATTGTTTAAGATGCTAATACTGTGGCTAAGTTGCTTTCTGCACCTTCCAAACCTAACTACCGTGTTTCCCCGAAAATAAGACCGGGTCTTATTTTCTTTTAGCCTTGAAAATAAGCACTTGGGCTTGGTTTCGGGGAGGTCTTTTTTTTTTTTGAGGTGCAGGAGGCATTGAGTGTCCCTTAATTGCACCCTGCGGATTAGTTGAGCCAGTGAGGACCAGGAGCTGCCTCTTGTTCTTTCTCTCCGGGAGCCTGGAGATGTTTCCGGCACACTTTTGCCAGTCCCAGCCGTGCCTGTGGCACCAGGCAACCTTACAACCAAGGGCCCCTTTCTCCCGCAGCTAACCTTGTGGCTCTGGAGCAGGCGGCAACCACAGTTTGCGCTCTGCAAGACCTGGAGCTTGGGTGTTGCTCAGGCTGCTGCTACAATGAGACAGAAGGCCCTGCGGCATGTCGGAATTGGCTCTCCCCACCTGCCTCTACTCGGCTTCTGGGCCTGTTGCTGCTGGCCTCGTGGGGTCTCATCACTCTCCTGGCTGCCCTGCACTCAGCAACTCGGCTGGGCTGCTCCTGCCTGGAATGGGGCAACTTGGCGAAGATCTCCAGAGCACCTCCCCCACTACCTGGCTGCCAGAGCCCCCTTCGCCAGTGGTCACGCTGCCCTGCACTGTGGCGGCCCTACAGTGGGGTGGGGGAGATCATCCCTTCCTTCTTTGCACCACAAAATCCATTACTGAGAGAGACTGCACACTTCTTCTGGGCGGGGGAGGCTCAGTCCCCTTATCCAGTTGCCCTCTGCCATTTCTCATCAAATGTCTGTGTGTGTGTGTGTGTGAGAGAGAGAGAGAGAAAGAGAAACGGCGGAGAGGAAACCCTTTCAACCAGCATTGCCTGCAATTCTCGTTACTCCCCTCCGCTGTTTCTCTTTCTCTCTCACTCACACACAGACATTTGATGAGAAATGGCAGAGGGCAACCGGGTAAGGGGACTGAAGCTCCCATGCCTTCAACTTGGTGCCTGCTTAGGGTGATGCCCTGAGGCCCGGCTTCTGCGTGGGTGACCTCCCCCCCACCGCCCAGCCATCGTGATAAATGGGCTCCCTTGCAACACCTCCTCTCCCAGGTGAAGCCAGCTGGGCTCGACCACCCCCACCCCCCGCAAGCCCCCGTCTCAAGCTTGGCATTTTGTGCACACTCACCTGGCCCGGCTAGTTCCCAAATCCCTACTGAGCAAACATAAAGGGTGCGTGGAGTGCGGCTACAACCAACGCAAGATTTGACATACTGATGAGCCTCTTGGAGCAGGACCCTGAAAGGCTTGTTGTGGCATTGCACGCGTGAATGGCAGAGCCTCACAAAGACTCATTTTGGCGGAGTTTAGAGACGAGAAACAAGCCAAGGTTTCTACTACTTCTGCTTTCCTTGGGTGAAGCCAAAAGTTCATAAAAGGCAGGTTGGATTGGATCTCTCTCTCTCTCCCCCTCCCTCCCTTCTGCCTCTCTCTCTCTCTCACACACACACACACACATACACACACACTGTCCTTTCTTTGGGATCGCAACACAGACACATATCCCAGGATTGCAAAACTGAAGCCTTCGGATGGAGCATTTTGGGGATGTGCGTCTATCCTGCAATCCCAAATAAAGAACAATTGGTAGGAAAGGGGGGGGGGATGTTCCCACTCAGGGAAGGAGGAGATTTGCTCTGAGAGCACTGGGAGGCCTCCACGGGTAATACCGGTATTGAATTGCACGTCTTGTTCCAGTGAGAGGGGTGTAGGCAGGGAGCTCAGCAGCCATGGAAGATGGGATTTTGGGGTACAAAGTAGGAAGGGGTAATCTCTCCCTCCCTCCTCCATCCTGCTGCAGGACTGCCATGGAACCCATGCAGGGCAGCGCAACTGCTGGCAAATGGGCCCCTGGCAGGCCAGCGACTGGGGAGGTGCTCCAGAGATCTGAGCTGAGTTGCCTGTCCCTCACTGGCTCAGCTGATCCATGGGCCACAATTAAGGTGCCGAGCTACCATGAGGTGACCAGGGAAGGGCTGCCTCCTGTGCTGGCCATACCCGCCCCTTCACTAGGGCTTTTTGGGGGGGGGGTATGGCTTATATTAGACCTACCCCAAAAAATCAGGCTGGGGCTTATTTTCGGGTTGGGTCGTATTTTCGGGGAAACGTAGTACAAGTACAAAGCAGTCTATAAGTAATTCTTACCTGCCATTGAGAGCCTCCATTCTAATCTCTCAGTTTTGGGGCTTCTCTCTCTTTGCTAACAAAGCTGCTATGTGTTGTTGAACTATTGAAAAATAATTCCGTATTTATTAGTTAAGGTGATAGGTGATTTGAGTTCATGAATTATTAAACTAGGCACTCCGTGATCTACTAAACTGTAATTCTAAAAAGTACTTCAAGTACACTTAACTCATAGCTTTAATTGCAGTTATTTTACTTTGCTTTGTTTTTTGATTTTGTATGTTGCTTGATGAAGAGCACATGACGGCCGTGGCCAGGGTGGCTTTCTCTCAGGTCCGCCTGATTCGCCAGTTGCAGCCCTTTCTGGATCGGGATGCCTTGCGCACGGTCACTCACGCCCTTGTCACCTCCCGGCTGGACTATTGCAATGCTCTCTACATGGGGCTCCCCTTGAAGAGCACTCGGAGGCTCCAACTGGTCCAGAATGCAGCCGCGCGGGTGGTTATGGGTGCAACCCGTTGTGCCCACGTGACACCCCTCCTGTGCGAGCTGCACTGGCTCCCAGTGGTCTTCCGGGTGCGATTCAAGGTGTTGGTTACCACCTTTAAAGCGCTCCATGGCATAGGACCCGGGTACCTTCGAGACTGACTTCTGCCACCAATAGCCTCCCACCGGCCAGTTCGCTCACACAGAGAGGGTCTCCTCAGGGTGCCATCGGCCAAGTTATGCCAGCTGGCGACACCCAGGGGGAGGGCCTTCTCTGTGGGAGCCCCAGCCCTGTGAAATGAACTGCCCCCAGAAATGCGTAAGATCTCCGACCTCTGGGTATTTCGCTGTGCCCTTAAGACCCTGTTTTTCCGCCAGGCCGGGCTATCAATGTAATAATTTTAAATCGGGTGTTTTAAATTTTTTGGGGTCTTAAACTGAGCCGAAATTATTTAATCATTTTAATTATTTTAATTGATGTTTTGTCTTGTGTTTTTAATAGGCTGTACACCGCCCTGAGTCCTTCGGGAGAAGGGCGGTATAGAAATAAAATTATTATTATTATTATGTAGGTTTTTCAAACGTCTAGGTAGAACACACCTAAAACTGCAAAACTGAGCCTAAACTTTACGATGGGAGCTATGTTTACTTTCAAAGCAGTGAAAGTAATGTTTCAACAATTTGTGGTAGTAAAACCACATATTGCTGTCAGTGTGACATATGTTCCTAGTATAATGTGGGCAGAATTTTAAAAAAAACCATTTTGCAAACCTTTCTTAAGGTTTTCTTAAGGTTTTCTTAAAATCTAGGCTTGTTGTCTATCAAGACTGGAATCATTTCCAACCCTTTGCAGAGATTGAATTTTAAACTTATATAAACAAATATTATTTTTTAATCACAAAATTGCAGTAACTTTCCCAGCTGTAGCTTTTTCCATGGAATGTGAAGTTAGAGCTTCCCATAAGGAGAAAGGGGGCTGCTGCCAATAACACAGTTGCGATTTTGCGTTTCTCCCTTCCCCTCTGTAAATGGGTAGGACAATTTCATTTAACATCAGACCCCTGAGCTATTTCCCGCTCACTAGCAATAACTGATAGGAAGCAAGACATATAATGGCCATAGACCAAGAGGCAAGTCAGTCTACATCTTATTGGGAGGGTGAGATGACTGGGAAAGCAAGACATGGCATTGCTTTTTCTAGAAATGATGAAAATACAGCCCTGCTTTGAGAGGGACACTTAATATCAAGGGTTTAAATGTTTTCAGTGTCATATTTTTGTTGGGATAAGACATTTTTATTTCCTCACTGTGTATGTGTATGTCCATGTAGGACAATTTCCATGTGTTCTACTATCACCCTTAATTATATCAACAAAGAAAGGAAGCATATAAACCTGAAGATGCTGTGCTTTTTTTTAATTGCTTTGTCTTCCTGGTTTATGAATATTATGAAACCTTTTTTTGTCAAGTTTCTAATAGTCTGCAGTGCTTTCTGAGACGAACTGATCTCAGCTGAGATAATTCTTCCCATGTCTGCCACTTCAGCCAGTTGCTAGAACCTGCATAATGGAGCTTTAGCCCTGTGGTCAAAACTTGTTAATTGGTAGGAATCCCTGTATAACCTGACTCTGGATAGTTAACTCATTCTGATTTACTGATAAGTTGAATGGCCTCTCTGCATCAGTGCAATGGCTGTAGCAGTGCAGCAGATGTTTTAAGATATAAGCCCAATTAAGTTTGACTGTTGTGTGGGTGTTTTTCATATATTTTGCTGTGAACAGAGATACCGGTTTAACCACTTAACCATCCTTCTCTTGTTACAGCTGTAATTCTTCTAATGAGGCTTTGAACTAGCACAGACCTGCATGACTATTATTTTTCATGCTACATTATCCACCCATCTCCTACACCCCTTTTCCTCTTTCCCACACAGACTTTATTCAGATTTTAATGGCAGCAGGCTTGAGGCAGTATCTTCAGGCCAGACATTACGTTAGTAATTTGCCTTTCACCTCTCTAGTCTCACCCGCTACCATCATCTCAGCAGGATTCTGAATGTGGTTGGTAATTAGATCCTTCTAGGCTGTAAATGTTAAATGTTGCTGGGCTGCCATGCAGCAGTTTTTTTTTTTAAATTTGATTTATATGCCGCCCTTCTCCGGAGACTCAGGGCGGCTTACAATGCGCTAAGCAATAGCCTTCATACTTTTGTATATTTATACAAAGTCAGCTTATTGCCCCCACAAACTGGGTCCTCAATTTACCTACCTTAGAAAGGATGGAAGGCTGAGTCAACCTTGAGCCTTGGTGAGATTCGAACCTGCAATAATTGCAGGCAGCTGATGTTAATAACAGGGCTTTAGACCACTGTACTATCCAAGGCTCTTTCAGTTATCTCTTTCAGTCAAATACCTGGATCTATAACACCTGAATCATCACTTGTGGAAGTACAGGTAAAATGGTCCTTGCTAAGTTCTGCAGTGCATACAGACCATCCAGGGTTTATTATGTAACTGGCAGGTTCTGTTTCCAAACATAGGTAAAGAATATAAAGGGCTTCAACCATCTAACAGGATTTATTTTCATCTTGCACAGCCCATGTGGTATAAAACTAGCATGAGCTCCCCTCCCTTTTTTTGGCTTACTTTTGGAGGCCCTATTTATCGCTTAAAGAAAAAGAAAGCCTGTATGTTTTCTAAAATCTGTGGCAAGACTTTGGGTCTGGTTTCTATTAGAAATGGCACCATCCATTGATTTATTTTTCTTCTTGGTCTTATGGCATATAAGGCTCTGAAATGCTTGCAATTTAGATGCTTCACAAAAAGAGAGAATACATTTGGCAACCTTATGTGAAGTAATATGAGCTTTCTTATATTTGCAGTAATGATATTGTGTCAGGTATAACTTTTTGTGAAAAACATACATTCCTATGTATCTTGAGGACGAGTGTGAGACCAAGGAGTTAGAAGGAGGAGGAATGGACATATTTGCATTTGTAAATGCATACACACGTGTGTGTGTGTGTGTGTGTGTGTGTATATA
>WNWU01000041.1:6146408-6168339 GCA_012654045.1 Ptyas mucosa
TATATACATACAGTGGTGGGATTCAGCCAGTTCGCACCACTTCGGGAGAACCAGTTGTTAACGTTCTGAGCAGTTTGGTGAACTGGTTGTTGGAAGAAATCATTAGGGCAGAGAACTGATTGTTAAATTATTTGAATCCCACCACTGTATGTATGTATGCATGTATGTATATACATACATACATACATACATATACACACACACACACACTATATTTATGTGTGTATAGAGGGAGGGAGGGAGGGAGGGAAAGAGAGAGAGAAGGAGAAGGAGAATAATAATTTCCTCTCCGATATTGGTTCTATATTCGGGATAACAACAAAAACAATCTTGTCCAGATTTTTTATTGTATTAAATTTGTTTGCCGCTGGATCACATTTCCTTTCATTTGCTTAGTGTCACTCTTGTACATCTGGTCTGTGACCTCTCCCAGCCTATTCATGCATAAGGCAAAGGATGTCTCTAGATGAGGCAATACCAGATGGCCTTCAATCCTACCTGGAATGGAAACTTTCCATAAGATATATTTTGTGCTGACCAAATGCATATCAATAGCTGCATCAACATCAGGAAAAAAACTACCTGCAATCCTGCTGCACTTCATTAACTGAGAAGAGGGTTTATTTGAAATTTGTTAAAAGGTGCCTCTGATGGGCTCTATTTCCTTGAGGGGATTCCTGAAGAGTTTATAACATTTGCTTAGAAATATACTGGTTGAACAGGCAGGGTTAGATCCTAAAACAACATTGGTATCTAACAGCACGCAGGTCAGAGGCTTCCAGAGAGTGCAAAATCTCTCAACATCTAAATCTGTAATGTATGCCCCATCTGGATGAAGGAAAGCTTATATACCTGGAGTGGTTGTGTAGTCTTGCATGGCTCATCTGTCCTTGGACAGATAATTTTTGAGAAAACATACACAGGAAGATACTCTACAACCTTTTTAAAGAATGCCATCAGAATCCAGGAACCTTAAGCTGTATAAACTATATTAGGCTAGTGAGATTCTAGACTCTTTCCAGGGCAATAACATAGATTTTGTCTGCAGCTTTGTACATGTATGGTTGTTTGACTATAATTCACATTTCTAAATCCATTTTTAGCAGTACAACATACACAGTGATAGCCATAGGGAGAAAAATTCACTAGCTTGGAGCTAAACACTACAACAGGGTCTTAATGAAATATTGTACTTGCTTAGAATGTAAGTCAGCTAGTTATGTCTTCTTCCATAGTGTTCTATTCCGTTTTTGCCTTTTTTCCCAACATTGCCCCCTTAAAACATGCAGTGACTTTCAATTTGTTCTATTTCTCAATAGCATCTAAATGGGCACATGTTCCCTATTTGAGGGTTATGTAGACAATTATGTAGACCGAGGGGCTTTGGGTGTTTGGAGCTTTTAGTTTTAGGACTTTATCATCTTTAGTGCTGGATGAGGTTGTACTATCCCAGATAGACCTGGTACACAATTTGGGGGTTCTGCTTGATGAACAGTTGACAGTCATGGCTAGGAGAGCCTTTGTGCAACTTTGTGTTGTGTGCCAGTTGTGCCCTTTCCTGAATCGAGAGTCTCTGTGCTCAGTCACTCAAGCCCTGGTCATCTCACACTTGAACTATAATGCACTCTACCTGGAGCTACCCTTGAAGAGTACCTGGAAGTTTCAGCTGGTATAGAAATCAGTTGCGTGGGCAGTTCTTGGGGTCACTAGGGTGTCCCATGTTACACCTCTGTTCTATGAACTGCACTGGCTGCCAGTTTGCTTTTGAGTCTAATTCAAGATGTTGGTTATCACCTTTAAAGCTATTCACGGCATGAGTCCAGGCTGTCTGAGGAACCATTTTACCTCAATGCTGGCTAAAGGGGCATGCTGTGTACCTCATCTTCCAAGGAATTTTGGCTGGCAGGGTCCAGAAGAGCCATATCTATCATAGCGCCCACACAAGACTGCATCCACTCTTTCAACCTTCCAAAAGGGCTTGAGGACATGATTGTGCCAACTGGCCTGGGCCCCAACCTGGTGTGAAATTTTGGGAGTGACTAATTGATTAGCTAACACTCCACTTTCTCCCCTTGCACACTTTGCTTCCTCTTGGTCAATTTTATTTTATCTGGAGAGATGGACGGCATCTAAGTTTAATAATAAAATTAAAATACTGCAATTCCTAATATTGGAACTTCACCAGAAGTGCTAGCCATTACTGCTACTTTGATATGCATTCAATTAGAGATAATACTATGAGGAGAGTATCAAAATTAAGGCACCTGCAATAGTAAAAATTAAGGTCGGCAGAGAAAGAAAGCGTTTCTAATGGAAAAGACAGAATTTTTGTTGTTGTTGTTGCCTTAGTAAAGAGGTCCCCAGATGGTCAAAGACTGAAATGTATTATAGACCCCAGATGTGTTTAGAACATTAGTTGTTCAAGTTAAAATGGCCTGGACCAAAGTGAATAGAAATGCAAATAAGTGATGTTATATTTAAGGGTCAAATCTTATTTGTGTCCATAGAGACATCCCTCCTGGGATATGAACAGCATTTGCTTTCCATAGTGCTTTGGGCCTATGATTGACAGCCATTTTAATAAATACTACTTTGCTTTATTTTGAATGAACAAAATATTCTGTATTACATGAATATAGCAAGCATTAACGGCACATAATAAATGAAGCAACTGCTGTTTGTAAGGTTATATGGAAGTGAAAAATAGAAATCGGACTGCTATATTAGACTTAGATTTACCTTCAAAGGATGGGGGACTGGTTTAATTTACCTGGTGTGAGAATAGCAATACGTTTAGGAAGTGACGAAATGCAAAACTAAGAAGGAACTACTTTGTCAATTTTGTGTACATATGCTATATAATTACATAGTAACACACAAAGGCTGACTAAAATCTTGAAGATTTGCCTTCTCCTTGTCTGGAGTCTGGACTCACGAGAGACAGTAGGGTAAGATTGAGAAACTAACCTTTTCAGAAATGTATTAAATGTACTTTAATAGATAAATGGACCAATGAGTCTTGTCAAATAGGCTAAAGAGTTAACCATGAAATGATAGTGTGATTTACCAGGTAATAAAAAAAAACCCTCCTGGGTAATTTACTAAAATTATTCTTTGGCTTTCTAAGGTATAAATTAACAGAACAAGAATCAAGAGTGATCATGGAAAAGGAAAGCAGTTTATTTAGTGTCACATAAAATTCCTTAATATGTTTTAATGCTAGTAATACAAACAATGAAAAGTTGTCATCAAATTATTATAATCATTTATAATAATTTGTAACAGCAATTAAACCAGGAAAGCAACTTCGTGAATAATACTGTATCTTAAGTTAAGAATCTCTTAATTTGTATTTGAATAGTAAAAGAAAAGAGTCCTAGCAGTTTTGAATGGAAAAAAGTGTTTCATATCTTTGTGTAATTGCTTTAATCAATTATCACAATAAAGTCTCTAATGAATTTATTTTGCAGTGCCGTATGTTAGCAACTCAGCAGCTGATAGGTTACATGGCTAAGTTTATGAATGTAAGGTGTTGAATTCTATCTCATTTAAATTTTATATCGATTACTTATATAATATTTCTTAATTTAAAGGAATGAAAAAGTCATTGATCTACAGCATGAAGAAGATGTACAAAATGTCAAAGGGATGGTTCAGAAAATCATGACATCTATGAAGTTAAAGTTTTGAAAAACCTGATCTCATGAATAAATAGTATTCGAGTTTATTTTTTGCATCACTTTGGAAGACAAAGCATCTTGTTCAGTTTGGAGAAACTTCGTTGTATTATTTATTTTCAGAAAACTTTTCAGAGAAGATAACAGATTAAGATGAAATCTGTTTTTTACCTACTTTCTTTACCTGTTTTCTTTGAAGACTATTTGGAATGATATTCCCCTATGCTTGTTAGCATTTTTCTAACTTTTCCACAGTCAGCTAACTTTACACGTGTTATACATATATCATCTTCAAAACGTCCCTGTTTCCAAAGCTTTATATTTTTGAGGTATTTTTTAAATCACATTTGGGTTAAGAGTTCTGTTGCCCTTCTGTTTTTGCATCATTCACTTTACCAAGAACTTATAATGGTCTTGTCCTATATCTTAAGAAACACTGAATAGCAATGTGTTAAATTCTTCTGCTTGTGGCACACCTACTGTGTAGAGCTACATATCAAGTAACTTTGAGAAAGGTCAGACATGCGCTTTCCAGGCACAGTTGACATCACAGCCAAATATTGGTGAACAGGTCATATTTCAAAACAAGGTCTGGTTATTGTTGAGTTCCTGGGATTAATAATAGGTGTATATATTTATAGTGAAAGTGTTCTTCTACACTGCCAATTCACAAAATGCTTAATGTCAGACTTGTACAATCTTCAGGTAGCTCAATAATACCTAACATAAAATCAAAGAATATTTTCCATCATGATTTAGGTTGCTTTTCTTCCTTAACACTCAAAGCAATGAACTTCAACTACTGGATCATAAAGAAAAGCTGCTGAATTGGTTTTTTTTTTTTAAAAAGAATTGAACTAGGAGCAAGGAATAAGTTTTTATCCTGCCTTTAACATTTTCTCTCTTAACTTGAAGAAGAAGGCAAGGGCAAAACACTTCCAAAAACATGTTGCCAGGAAAATCGCAGAGACTAGTGCGTGTTATTATTAGGAGTCGAGACAAACTCAATGGTACAAAAGAGGGGGAAGAACAAGGGGAAGACATGTAACTATCATTTTATTAAAAGAGGGATTTGAGTTATGAAATTGATCCTCAATACATCTTTTCCTAAAGTGAGCATATTGTAATGATTTGGGGTGAAAGAGATGTATTTATTTATTTATTTATTATCTTCTCCCTGGTCCATTCTCTCCTTGCTTGGGAAAGCTCTTTGCATAGTACTATTTTGTTTGTACACTGACCAGAGTCCCTCTGTGAGGGAGATCCACGGTTTCTAAATATGATAAATAAAATTGTTAAATCACAGAATGTGATCAGCTATGGAATTTGACTCAAAAAAGGAGAAATGATATAAATTATGTGGAGGATAAACCACATATTCCAGTAGTAGAGACATTCTTGGGAAATACGAGGAAGAAATTATCGGAACATAGTGAAACGGAGCTATGGAAATAAAAAAGGATATTTTTTTTAAAGAATTGCAGTTTTCTATTTTAGGTATTGGTTTCAGCCAAGGTAGCTGGTAATCAGGAATGTTGAAAACTGAGTTAGAAAAAGTCTGAAAAGCCCAAGATATAATTCGTAAGGCTGCCCAGAATCACCTTACTGGTGAGAGAGGCACCATATAAATGTAGTAAATATAAATAAATAAATCTTCCAACCCATTCCCTAGTGCAACTCAATTTTAAGTTGATGTATTAAGAGAAATCATAAGCCACAATCGCAGAAATGAGGAATGTTTTAGAAATATTTGACAATAGAAAGAGGCATATCTATGTGTATGTATAACACTTGTCACAGATACAGAGGTTCACAACATTTTCATATTATGACTTCGTCAGTTACAGAAGCTAATTCCTGATTAGTTTAAAATCATGAAAATGATGGGTTCTCAAAAGTTTTTCAACTACAAATGTCCAGTATTATCATATGCCTCAAGGGCTAATTTTAAGGAATAGTTAATACTAAATATCTGTATGGAAGAGATCATAAAAATGAGATACTACTAACGTTTTCTAATGTCATTTAAGAAGCTGTGGTAACTATTCTGGCAGGATGCGTGAATATTGCATGCTAAGCAATGCAATAGGTGTAGCCCCTTTGAATAATCTTTTTTTTAAAATGTAAGACATAGACCATGCCACAGATTTCAGTCAAATGGCAGATGATACTGGTAGCAACACAACCAGCCTTGAAACATGAATATGTGAGTTATGTTTAAAGGGTGGGTTAATTTAGTTATGGGTGACCCTCAAATATTAATTTGGGAAAAGGCTGCTGCATTAAAACTGAATAGCTGCTATTAAGTTGAATAGTGAATAGACTGAGCTAGAGGAATAGTATCATTTACTACAAAGTAGCTTTCTCTTGCGTGAATTAGTTATCTATATTAAGGGGCAGAGTCTGTGTAAAGCCAATATGAAAACTCTATGCTAATAAAAGTTTTTTTTTTCACAATGAGAGACAATTTAAATCTAAATGTTTAAGGAAGAAGTAGCCTGAACTTGACCCCTCCCAGGAAGGCAATGAAAGGGATAGAAGATGTGAAAGGTTACACAGTTGGAAATGGAATCCATATGATAAACTAGCTGGAACTGCTTAATCCCTTAAATAGAGTTTAATTTTTTTTTAAATTGAAAATGCAACTAAAATTACTTGAATGGGCTTATCTTTTTTTTCTGCACATTTATTTAAAAATAAATATAAATTAAAAACATTTCTATGGTTATATTTTATTTAAAAGATATTTAACAATAAAACATTGATGAGAGATTTTTTAGATTTGCAGGTCAGCATCTAACATGGTGGTTGTAGTAACATGGGTTAGAGTGCCTATGTCTAGTAAGAACTGGGGCTTCCAGAGAAGCTGAAGTTAATGAAAGGCATGTAGCATTCTGTGAAAGGGCTGAATCTAATAACAATCCTACAAGGAGCAGAACCCCGTTAAAAAAAATCAGAAGGAATTTCTCATAAACACAGAACCTTTGGACTTTACTTATTTCAAGTGTGTCCATGGATATGATGACTATACCAATGAAGTTGATTTTCTTAATCAGCTGACAGTTGGTCATATTGTCCATTATTCCCAATGCTCCATGATTCCAAACTTTCTCATTTTCTTGTGAAAAATCAGTGTTGTATATCAACTGGTTGTGCTGTTGTCAAGAAAAAAAATAAGCTCCCTGCCCTGTTCCCAACTTTGAATGGTTGACCCGTGGATACAAATGATACACAACAAATAAAAACACATTCATATTTTTTCATGACTCACAGCATTCTTCACATAGCAAATGGGGTACACTGTAAGATAAATACCTATCTGTGGTCTCAATATTTTTTTTGTCCCAAAAGAATGGAATCATTTTATAAAATCTGTGATCCTCATTACCTGTGCATGAACTGAAAATCATCCCGATTTAGCATTAAAGGAACTGAGAAATTAAGAATTATAAAGATTTCCTTGTGTCCCAGGTGACCAGTGCAATTTCAGTGTCAAATGTAAGACAGAAATGACATTGGATAGCATGGAGATGGGTTCTGCAACAGACTAATACTGTAGTTATTCCAATGGTATGAATTGAAGGATTGCATCATTAAGCTCTAGCATTATTTTATTGGGAAGACTGTAGGGAAGGTGTTTTTTTTTAAACTTTAGAAGATGCAGAACTTCCCTTGTGAATGAAAGCTACGTTCAGTTGATTATCAATTACTTGTTTTTTTTAAAGACCTTTTGAATTCTTGAATATGTATTCAGTGTAGATAAATAGTTACTTCAATTTGAATATTTTTTCCAAAACTTTCAAGCCAACTTTTTATTAAAATGTGTGCTAATATGCAGTTTCAGAGGCTAGCATCACTTCCTTCTCCCTGCTTTGACTAATTTGACCTAGTATATACAGTTATACCTTGGCACTTAACTGCTTCTTGTCCTGGTGGTGGTTGTCTTTCTCCCAGTAGTTGACATGCAAGGAAGAACTTGCTGATGTTGGCTGCCTTGTGACTCACTATTACTTCTGGCTGAAATAATGGGTCAAGTGAATAAGTCACATGGTTTTCTTGTGACTTACCCCGTTGGTTTTAGTATTTAACGCATCTACCGGAATAGATTACCGACAAGGACCAAGGTACTACTGTAGTATATTTTGGAAGATTGAATATACCATATAGAAACCTCTTTCCTAAATTTCAACTTTTGACAAAATGCCACTGGATTTACCCTGCCAGTTCCCTTAAACATGTTGAGTTCATGATTTCTGTACCATAAATTTCAAACTGACAAATTTGGAAAGGGACATTGGCTTATCTTATGTCTTTGTAAAAATTGTTATGATGCCATTTAGAATGTAATCAATAGATTGTACTGTATATGAATGTGCTGAAGAAGAGTAAGAGTGGGCAGTCTAAGTGATTCTGCACATCAACCTACTTTGTCATATAAATGTAAACGGTGCAGCTGAACCACAGTCAAATTAATTGGACAAGATCTCCCAATGCATACCGCATTTCCCCGAAAATAAGACCCTGTCTTATATTTTTTTGAACCCTGAAATAAGCGCTTAGCCTTATTTTTGGGGAGGTCTTATTATTTTGGGGCGCATGGAGCAAGATGGGGTTCCTCTTGCTGTCTTACCTGATTTCCAGCTCTTGTCTCCCTAACCCTAACCAGAGGACATGGCGGGAACCAGCTGTGCATATGTTTAAATATTTTCGGGGAGGGCTTTTTCTCGAGGTCTTATTTTAGCACATGTGCTCAAAAGCCCGATTGGGCTCATTATCAGGGGATGTCTTATTTTTGGGGAAACAGGGTATTTGTTTGAATGTTTCATGTTACAGGGATTGTGCACAAAATAAAAAATATAAATTTTGTTTCAAACCTTGCACAAGCAATTGTATCTTCAATTGACTTCAGTTTGATAAAAACAACAAATTGTGTTAGTTCTAGGATTCAGAGAACGTCTAAAGGGCAAGGGATGGGAGGGGATATCAAAAATGTGTGTTTGAAGCCCTACCTCCTTTTTAGGTATAATGGTGCTGGGGAAATCGTGAAGTATCTTTTACAGAATGAATAGATTCCAACACAACATACTCTGTTTGCCCCCAAATCTTGCCAGTTCTTTCCTCTCCCTGCCTCTTATCTGGAAGAGATGCCTTTATTCTCATCTAGAAGAAACAATCCTGAAAACACGCGGGCATGGACAACATGAAACCAGCTGTTCCATGTCCAGAGCAAATTTTGTATGGAACGGTTTGCACATTCCTACAGCTTACATATTCAGTTGGAAATGCAAGGCAACCTAGTTGCTGTGCCAAAGGGAATTCGCAATCATTTATAAATAGATTTTTATTTTAGAAGTGTGAACAGATACATATATAAAATCGCATTTGTATATTTTTATATCCAAGCATACTTGGAGTCCACATACCTATTTTCACAAAGGCAGCCAATGCAGTCATAAAGACAGAAAGGTTTCCTTAAACTGCCACTTTGGAATTGATTATTGTCATGAAAAATATGGCTTAAAATGTTAAAAGTAACTTGATTAGGTCTGTGAACCTGGAGACTGACCTCTACATCTTGGTAAAGACTTAGTTATAAGCAGAGCAGAGGGAAATGTAGTATTCTGAAGGGACAGAAAGAGACAGAAGATAAGCACAGTGCAACAGCTAATTAAGATTTGATGTGCAACAGATGTTCTGTACAGAACTAAAATCCTAAAAGCAATGGTATTACAGGTGTTTTATTATGTAGCCTGAATGCAGCTTTAATTGCCTATGTAAAACAGGGGCTGTATAACTTCCCAATTTATAATGTAGATAGTTTATTCCAATTTTTAATGGCTTTGAAATTCTATAACCACTACACAATAAAATTTTTAAGTGTCAGAGCTTAAGAAAGATTTTATTCTCTAACGAGGATGATTTTGAAAACCTTCCTGTTTTCTTACCTTCCTTCCTTCTGGGTGTTATAGCACTTCAATCTGTTCAGGTTTTGGTACTGTGCCAAGAATTAATCATGAGCTAAAGTTGTCCATGTTTTGAGCGTCTATTTTTCTTAATGGAAATCGCTCTGTTTAATCACTCTGTTCGATTGTCGCATAAAAAAATTATTTAGAGAAAATGTATTTCTTTATATAGAAATGTACAAACACACAAGATTATTGAAATAAAGATATTTTTCAACAATGTATGTGATTGGTTGCATTGAATTTTTTCAAACTATGGAAATTAACAGTGTTTAATAACGTGTGCTTTTTTACAATACTTATTGCTAAATATATTCTAATTCAATGTCATGCACTTGTTAAAAATCTGTGTTGATCATGTTGGTGTATAGTAGTGCTTTTGTTTTATTGTTCTCCTAAATTTCCTCTCCTAAATTTAATATAGTACACAATATAGTACTGTGAATTTTCCACAGTAAACGATGTATTATGCATTGTTTCACATTATCAGTTTGCATGGATACAAGATACATCAGTAGATAAACTAATTGATAGACTTATTTATTTTTGCATGATTCTTTATCCATATGAGTTATTTATAGCTACTCCTGTAGCACATATCACATTTAGAATATAATAAACATACACAATACTTTGTACAGAATTGCTCAGCTGCTTTGGTGAGGAAAATGAAACAGCAAATTCAAGAAAGATTTATTGTTCTCCACCTGTTCATTTCCCATCTATTTTTTCCTCTCTTGAAGCAATATGCAGAGCCTAAGGATGGTAGATATCTTTTAAGTTCTCAAGTATCTCCAGCCTATATTTAGATCATTAGAATCTGAAAGTCAGCTGCTTTTCAAGCCCTGTTGCATATACCTATAAGAATCAATCAAACTTTCTGGCCAAGAATTCTAGGAGGAGTACACAATGAAAACAAGAAACTCAACTTTATGCAGCACATAACACACACTTCCCATAACTGCCTAAATTCCTGAACTTAGAGCAGAAAGCTCATTAAAATTTCAGTAGTGTACTGTGGCAATGGAGAAAAAAATCTCTTGTCTTCTTCCCTTCATTTTCCTTTAAATGTTGATCTACAGGTAGTTCTCAACTTACAACAGTTCATTTAGTCACCGTTCAAAGTTACAACGGCATTGGAAAAAGTGACTTATGACCATTTTTCACACAACCATTGTAGCATCTTCATAATCACATAATTTGCATTTGCATGCTTGGCAACTGACTCACATTTATGATGGTTGCAGTGTCCTGGAATCATGTGATTCCCTTTTTCAAACTTCTGACAAGGAAAGTCAATGGGGAAACCAGATTCACTTAACAACCGTGTTACTCATTTAACAACTGCAGTGATTCATTTAACAAATCTGGCAAAACAAGTCAAAATGGAGCAAAACTCACTTAACAAATTTCTCATTTAACAGCATAAATTTTGGACTCAGTTGGGGTCTTTAATTTTGTTTTGTTGTTACATTGGGCACCACTTTGAGAAAAGAAAAGCTGTGTTGTAAATAAATAGGATACTAGAAACTATATTTTAACATTAGAAAAAAGGTAACAGCAAAATATAAATGTGATTTTATAAATCTCTGATTTGGTCACATCACATTAAAATTGTTATTCCAAAAGTTAAATAAAACCAGTCCTTTCTTTGATTGCCACCAAACAGTATTTCATACAGGTTGGGCTGGCTAATCTTAAACTGTGTGTTAAAAGGAGAGGACCAGAAAAAAAATGTAATCATAGGCTGTGAGTTTTTCTAACATGCTCAAGAAGTACAAGTAGTCCTCGACTTACAACCACAATTGAGCTCACAATTTCTGTTCGTAAGTGAAACATTTGTTAAGTGAATTTTGCCCCATTTTACGACTTTTCTTGCCACAATTGTTAAGTGAATCATTGCAATTGTTTAGTAACATGGTTGTTAAGTGAATTCTTTTACCACAGATAAGAAACTTCTGGAGTATTCAAATTATACAGCTAAAAAGCTTGGCAAACTAAAAAAAAATCTTTGCAGGTTATCCTTTAAGAAGTGGTGACAGGTCTTTATTAAAAATGTCACTCATTTTAACTTGATTTAAGTAAAGATTTAGAATAGCCTGCAAAGTAGATTTCCCTTTAGATATCAAGTGAGACTGCTTATTCAGATACATTGTACATCACATGGTGAGGATAATCAACTGAAGATTATTTCCAATATGCTGGAACTTCTTGGAGGCTTCTGCTGATCCAGATTGCTCTATGCTTATACCATTAATTCAGTGCATTTACTCACTTCTTAAATTCATTTCCCAAAATACTTGCTGTTTTACTTTAGCTATTCCTTAATTACTGCTAATACTTCTTTTCACAGTCTTAGCATACTAGCATTAAACTGATAATCCGTTATTGCATAAAAGGTTATTAGTTTCAGTTTATTGGGTATTTCCATGTGTTCATCGTGTAGTTTTGCTTGAGTGCACAATAAAGAGGTATGAGCCATTATATGTCAGATTTGACTGTATTTTGGAATATATCTGGAATGGAGATGGTGGAAGATAAGCCACTTCTTAGACAGACCCTTATGTAAGTTTGCGTAGAGTCTAGACATTTATTATATACTCATCATAATGTTCAAAGAGCAAAGTTCATGCTGGGACATAACAGACAAAAGCTATGTGTGTGTATGTGTGTGCGCGCACAAACGCCTTCAAGACAGTGCTGAGTTCTGGTGACTGCTTGGACAAGTCCCTGCAGTCTTCTTGGCAAGATTTCTGAAGTAGTTTGAGACAGAGGCCAAGTTCACTGAGCTGGCATTGTGCTTATGGCAGGACTAGAACTCACAGTCCCAGTTTCTAGCTTGATACTTTAACCACCACATCAAGCTGGCTCTCATAAAAGCAAACCTTAATAAATAAATATGAGAGTCAGTACTGTACTGTAAATAAAATCCACTTGCTTATGAAGCCCAGTAAGCAATTGGTTACTTTGACTTCTAGTTAATAACTGAAGTGATGTGGACAGATTTCAATGTTAATTAAAAACTTTTAAAAAAATCTAAAAACAGAAGAGTTATTAAAATGTGATGAAAATAAAACATAAATAAATAAATTGTAAATAAAAATTTACAATTCCTGAATAGAATGGAAGTTACAAGAAATGCTGATATTTTAAGGGATTTATTTTTTTATTTTTGATCAGCATGATGGCCTAGAGGTGGAGTTCTGGCCTCACAATCAGGAAGGAGGCTGTGGGTTCGATCCTAGGTAGCGACATGTGCGTCAGGAAGGGCACCAGCCAGTAAACGCTCAAGCTCCATTCAGTCGCCTTGACTCTATCCCAATACAAGGGATTACAGGGTCGGTATAAAAACATTTTTAAAGAAGGAATATTAACATCAGAAAGATGTTCCTGGGAGAATGCTAGATGCTAAGCTTTTTCTATTCCTATGAGGTACTTCCTATAAATAAAATGTCTTTACTGTTATAAAATCAGTTCAACTAATCAGTTGAATTTCCACCTGTAACATTCTATACAGTACATAATACCTAGAGTGCTTCAACCTCTGGCATAATTATGGGCTCCCACAATAAAATGTAGGTGTAAAGAGGTTTCATAAATAAAAAAAGAAAGAGCTTTCTGAACAGTTAAAGGAAGTATGGTAGAAAAGAAAAATGTAGGAATGGAGTCTGCAAAGTTTCAGCTAGTAGAGAAGTTGGAAGGTCTAGAATTCTCATTCTGGTGATTCAAAATGACAATATTCCTAAAATCTCAAGTAATTTTATTTGTGCTGCACAAGGAGAGACTCTTGGGACATGGCAGGAACAAAGAGCTTGAGATAATGGAAACAACACCAAGAGTAATCATTGCTCTGGATATATACATACACAAACACACATACACACATACTAAACACTTAAACTCTCAAGAAGTATGTTATCTTCATTTTATTCCACATGTTTAAACATATGAACCTTTAGGAATAAACAAAGGAGCAAGACATGTAGATGATCACTTACTTTCAATGAATCTTTCGTTTGCTTCTTATGTTTACATTCCTTCTAACAGCTATCATTTACAGTACATGTGTTGTAATGTGCACTGTACATTGTGTTAGATGTGCCTAATATGCAGCTAATGCTCCATAATTTTAATAAAATACTTTCAACTGTGTATGATTTTTTTAGTTTTTTTTATCTAATCTAAAACATATACATAGTTAATGTATTCAGATTTTTATATATGAATAAAAATGTACTTCAGGCTCTGCAAGAAAAAGGTTAATTAACCTTAAGATATTTCACTTTTCTCAGATGTATAACATTAAATTTCAACTTGGCCATTAGATGTTTTTTCCCACATTTGTGAACCACTCATCTGTCTCTAAGAGGGTCACTGAGCAGTGATCAAAATACAGGTAGTCCTTGATTTACAACCATTTGTAAAATAATCAAAGTTAAACGGCACTGAAAAAAGTGACATGAACAATTCTCACATTATGACTGTTGAAGCATTGCCACAGTCACACGATCAAACTTCAGGTACAACAATCATGGCAGAAAGTTCTTAAAATGGGACATGACTCAATTAGCAATTGCCTTGCTTAACAGCAGAAAAATTGGGCTCATCTACAGTCATAAACCAAGGACTACCTGTAGACCTAAATTTAGAAACCTATGAAGAGATCTTACCATGTAAGCTGCTTCCTTTTTGATTAGTTCCATTCAAAAATTCCTTTTATATGTGCAATCACATCTACAAATGATGAATCATTTTTGTATTAGCTAAATATTAGCTACATCAGTAAAATAAACTTGTTATATTGATCCTATGGGGAAACTGGGCCAGTCACTTTCTCAGCCCTAGGAAGGAGGAAAGGGTAAACTGTTTCTGAAAAACCTTACCAAGAAAACTGCAGGGAGGCACTCTTCCCCTCCCAAAGCTGTGGATAGTTAACTTGCAACATGTACAGTATATCTTTACGATAAACATGCAACTATTTCTGGTAAAATATATAGTATCTTCATTGATACCATCTTATTGAGATTTTATAATAAAAGTTATTTAACGAGGGGACAAGTAACTCCTTGATGCTTTGACCATTCTGAGTAAGATTTTTCGGTTTCTCTCTTCCGCAGATGGCTGACTTCACATATTGTTTCCACAGCAATGTTTTGTTGACAGTCTTCATCAGTAGTAAACAGGCAGACTGAAGCTTGGTCAAATCCGTATGTTTTGCCTGAGTCATTTCTCAAAGGCTTTGTTGCTGAACAGCGTCCCAGTTCCCAAATAAAACACAACAGGCAATTTTACCTTATAGAAAAAGATTGTTTTTCAAAAATTTTAATAGAGGAAGAGGGGGATTATTGAAAAGCACGCACCCCCAATGGAAGTGAGTTTGCTGCAAGATTTTAGGAAGCCCTTGGTCGCCACAGTTTTACTCCACAGATGAGCAATACAAGGCAGTCGATTAAAGAGACTAATCGCCCAAGGAGGGATGTGAAGATGATTTCAGGCGATTTAGGCATGGCTGAAACTAATTACTTCTCGTATTTGGCTTTCATTGTGCAGGAATCTCTTGGGAAGGGCGCACAAAGGTTGCCGCTTGTGGCCGCCACTCATGCCCTCCTTTAGGAGCCACTTCAGCGGGCTTCTTCCGGGGAAGCGGCTGCAATCAGGTCGCTTTAGTCCTGGTCGGACTACGTTGCGTAGAAACCGCCGCTGCGACCGACTTAACCGCCAAGCTCCCGCTTTGTGTAGCCGAGAACCAGCGAGTAGGTGGAAAGGGGGGGAGGAGAGAATGCCAGGGCGCCGTGCAGCTCTCGGCCCTGAAGGAGGCGGCCGAGGGTAGACAACAAGGGACGCTTCCTGCCCCGCTTCTACATTCGGGCTCCGATTGAAACACATTTTATTCATTTTCTCTCTCAACCGCCCCTCCCTCCCCCTTTCTCTTTCCTAGCCCCCCCATCTCCCTCCCCACGGGTTCGATATTACCTGCTGAGGATGTGATGTCATGGCCTTATTATCCTAATGTAGGCTGATCTCACGAGCTCCTCAGCCAATGGGGCAGCCGGGCTCTCCCCACCTGCTAGGAAGAGAATTCCATCATTCTTGGAATTCTTCCCTCGGCTAAAGCGCACCGCAGCGCGCGCCGAGCGGTCCCCCTCCCTGAAGGCGGCTGCCGAATCTGCAAGGCTTCGCATTGTTTTGAGGGGAAACCAGCCGCGCAACCCTCTTGCCCAATCAGCGAGCAAGGCGCTTCCTTGGGCTGGAGCCCCCCCCCCCCCTTCCCGCCGCGCGACCGAGCTCGGGCGCCCGGAGAAACGAGGAACGCTTGGAAGCGAGCGCGGCAGGGCGCGCGCCGACTTTCTTTCTCCCTCTCTCTTTCTCTTTCCCTGCCCTTCTCCAACCTCCAACCCCCCCCCCCCTCCTGGCCCGGCACAGCCCGGCTTTGCAGGGGGGAACGCGACTGAGGAGCGCGGAGTTCTTGCAAACTGGTGAGAGCGAGGAGACTGCAACGGGGGAGCTGGAGTTTGCACGGCCCCTGGTCGTACCCGCGGCGGCGGCGGAAGTGCGGTGCGGCAGCTTGGTTTATGGAGGGGTGTATGGATTTAATAAGTGCGGCACAGGGAAGATGCTCGTAGGCGCTTGGCGGACCCTGGTGGAAGCTTGGGGCGGGGGGGATCGCCTTGAAGCGGGCCCTTGTGTTCTGGAGGGAGGGGAGGGGGGAACGGTTGCTTTTCAGACCTGCCGTCTGTTCCAAGCCGTGCTTGGAGCGGTGTGTTGACTTCTCTAGTAGATAAAGCGTTCTAAACGAATAAAAAAAAGGAACATTCATTCCCGGCTGCAAGTGGAGAAAATCGCGGGTTAGACTTTACGCGTCTGTACTCTGGAAAAGTGAAATCCTGAAGAGCACGGGGGGAAGGGGGAGAGGAGGGGGGAAAGGGAGAAGACGTGCAATAAACATGCAGTTCTACGTATTATCCCTCCTCTCCTCCCCCACCCCTTTTCCTTCTCTTGTTTGTTTTGCTGGTGCTAATTTATCCTGACTTTCGAGTATGCTCATTTGGTAGATCGTCGTCGTGTTAATATTTTTATCCTGCACGAAAAGCGCTCCGCTTGAGTCTTAGCTTTGAAGTGGATCGCTTTTAACCGGCTTTTGCGAAGGGACCCTCTTTGCGCTTATTTTTCCTGAAAGGAGAGTTTTCTCGGGGCGCTGCCCATTCTTTTTCTGGGCTTTCTCTTGCGAGATGCCTAACCGCCCACGATTGCATTCCCCCCCACCCCCTTTAGCACCCTTTACGTGCTGAACGCACTCAGAATGTAAGCAAAATGTTACGTTACACTGGGACGCGATCTGGAAAGAAACAAAGCCGCTTAAAGTTTTATGTGCGTGCATTCCTGTGCTGCTTTTGTCACGGATATCCACTTCTTGGGTTTGAACTTGAGGCTGCCTAGCAAGAGCTAGCGAGGATGGCAGTTGATAATTGGTATGCAGACTTCTTTGATGGACAAGTTTGGTTGGATTTGCTTAAGTTTTGTGGGAGGTGTTTGTTTTGTCCACCTTGACGCTAACAGTTGCAGGCTCTTGCTATTATCTCTGCCATGTCCTGCCAGTGCTTACAGAATGACACATCTCTTGTAGCCTTGTTCGGACTTGTCAGTGTCAGCGTGACTTCTGCTCTTTCTTGAGCCCTTTTGATTTTGTAGACAGCTGCCTTCTGCAGGGTGCTTTACACCGAAAGAGAGTCATTCAAGAAGCTTTGGGAATTTCCCATTTCCCAGGGTTTTGCTGCCTCCATGCAAAGTAGCATCTTCTAGCTTTTGAAATCTTGTATTCATTGAGATTTCATATGATTTGGTCTGTAAGCCCAGTCTGGCTGCAGGTAGAGGGTCCCCCTTTCTGCAACAGCTGGGATGTAATGATTTAAATTTTGCATGTGTTCAGCTTGAGAGGTGGCATCAGTCTTTGAAAAATAAGTTCAGAGGCAATGAGGGCTAGAATGAAGACATACTAGTGTTTTTATTGCACAAGAGGAAGAGATGTTTCTTTTGCTGCTTGTTTATTTCTATTTTCCTATGCACAGTGATTTTGGTACAGTCTCCCTGGGGTGATTGGATAAATAATGAAATACTATCCCTTAAGGAAAGAAAGTTGAATTAATCACTTTCTATTTATCGGTCTCCATATTTATTTTCTATCCAGCAATCTTTTTTGTCTGAAATCATAATTTTGTAAACTATTGGTCAGTTTTGGCTAAAACTGAAAAGTTGTATGGTCCATTTTGTTGATTTAAAGTAGAATTTTTCGCAATCCTCCTTTACTAATACTGTGCGTTAGCCTATATCCAATTTATAATCTGGTATAATCAAAGTTCAGCGGTTCGAATCCCTAGTGCCGTGTAATGGGGTGAGCTCCCGTTACTTGTCTCAGCTTCTGCCAACCTAGCAGTTCGAAAGCACGTAAAAAATGCAAGTAGAAAAATTAGGGACCATCTTTGGTGGGAAGGTAACAACGTTCCGTGCGCCTTTGGCGTTTAGTCATGCCGGCCACATGACCACGGAGACGTCTTTGGACAGCGCTGGCTCTTCAGCTTTGAAACGGAGATGAGCACCGCCCCTAGAGTCAGGAACAACCAGCACATATTTGCGAGGGGATCCTTTACCTATAATCAAAGTGTAGGTAAATTAATAGTTTGCCCTTTAGTTTCTGAACTCTCAGAGCAAATCCCTAACCTGGATAAAGATCCTGGTAGGGTTGGTGGTTTATTCCTTCTCTCATGGATTCACATTTATAGTTGAAATTAACAACATATTTCTTGCGTATATAAATTCCATTTGTAGTTATTTTGTATGTATGGGGCAAACTGTATTTAGGACTGCAGTAGGACACACAACAGTAGCTCCTGCCTCCCATTCTAGAGTTCCATACCAGATTGCGTCCCATAAACTCATGGCAAACAAAATGATTAATATTTGCATAGTTTCTCCTTTAAGGTATATAATGTAGTGATGCTTTCTGCACTTAGATTTATTGAACAACTTTAATTTTCTCTTCTCTCCCCTTTGTTGAAACTATGGAAATGTTTGGGATGTGACATATAGATGTAAGTAATTTGTTTTAATGCCTTTAGTAGTATTTATTCCTTTTGTTTATATTCTGGTTTTTCCTCCAAAAGGTCTCAAGGTGGCAGAATCAGAACCCCAGTTTCCAAATATCTCAAGATTTCAACACATCCTTGCAGTAGATCTGCTAGAGAATGAAAAAGGAATCCTGGATAATGTTAGGATGAGAATTTGGATATGGTCAGTTATAATAAGATCCTGCAGCCATAGGAAAAAAATTGATACAGTGTAGTTTACATAAAATTCAGTTTGAAAATTGAATGAGAGATATTGGTGCATGTCTTTGAAAACCAAACATACTGTTACACTTTTTGTGTGAAATTTTTAAGCTGATGTGTCAGGAGGAAGCAGAAGGGCCTTTTTGAAGGCTGTCTTCCAGTCCTCCTTAGCTTAGTACTTGAAATTCCTAAACTGCATGGTTAAGGATGGCTGCTGGAGAAGACAGTATTAACTTGCAATATTCTCATCTTAAATGGCATATAATGAGCATATGGAACATGATCTCAGTTACATGAAAATCTTTGATTTCCACCTTGACCTGGATCGATACATCTGCAAGTCTAGGATAGAGAAGTTATTTTTGAACCTAGCTTAGTGGTATTTTTGGAACCTGTCTTTAAAGTCCAAGTGATCATGATCCAAATTAAAGATATAACTTAAGTTATGAGTAAATCAGTCAGTCCATCTTCTGTTGACCATATTGTAAGAATTGAGATGGAAAACAGTAGAACTAATAAAACTATTAATGTGAAGTAATATCTCATTACATTGTATATATAAATTTGCCTAAGTAAAACATTGCTAGGTTATGTTAAATTTATTTAATCTGAGTTATAATTTTGACTTTTGTGAAAACATTTAGAGAAGAGTCCCAAAGATTTTTTCAAGAGGCAACTGGACTTTCTGGTTTTTCTTTGAAGACATTTTGCTTCTTATCCAAGAAGCTTCTTCAGCTCTGATTTAGAGAGGAGGATTTTTGAAATTTGGGTAGTCCTGGGAAAATACTTAAAATTATTAGGAATCAGCATCAAATTTATAGGGATCTGAGACTTTTTTGAGAATATTGTCGTAGATAGTTAACTAATGGTTAAACTTGAATATTGTGTGTAATAATGAATATTTGATTTATAGGGCATGTAGTACTTCTAGAATTCAGTTGTAACCCTAGCAACAAATTTGTGATAGTTTTGGTTTGGTTGTTTAGTATAATTAAATCATTTATTAAATAGGGGATGACAGTCTGAGCAGGACCTTCTTTCTAGCAATTTTAGGGAGGAGACAAAATTGTTGCAATTTAGATGCAATTACTGCTACAATTCAGTAATCAAAAATAGTTCTTCTGAAAACCAAACTAACATGATATAGCAAAACAGTGTTTTAAATTGGATAACTAAAACCTGTGGGTTTATTTTACAAGCTTTACTGGGGAAGGGGATATTTACAAGCTTTATTCTTGGGATTATTATTATTTTTTCTTTTATTGTTTGGATTGATTTTATTCACAAAATGATACATTGGAGATTCCTTTCTGATTGCTCCACTCCCACCTGTAGTTTTCTCGAGAGAAAATATTTGTTTATGTAAAAATCTCACATGATTGATTATGTGCCATGAAGTTGTTTTTGACTCCTAGTGAACATGTAGATGAATGTGTCTTAGCCTTATGTAGCCCACCCATCTGGTGCTTCATAACTCTGGGTGGCTTGCAGACAAGGTAATAAATATTGGATGTCAACATCTCCTGTATCTGGAGGCCTGTCTGAAAAAGCACCTGCTCCTATTGATCACTGATGACTTAATGAAATAGAGATTTGTCGTCTTCTATTGTCTGAGAAAATAATACAATATTTATTTCTTATTTAGGATCCAGACAGGAATGGAGACTCCATTGGATGTGTTGTCAAGAGCAGCATCACTTGTGCACGCGGATGATGAAAAACGTAAGTTAGGAGTTCTGAGCCGAGATACACTAAACCTTCTAGAAACTGTGTTGAGCTATATTATGAATGTATATAGATTTTTTTTAAAAAAATGTATTTTTAAACGTTTGTACCTTGGAATGCATTGTTGATAGATTGTACCTAAATAAGTCAGTCAATCAATATGGTCTTAAAAGTTGAGTTAAATGAAGCAAAATTTCTGAGTGAAAGGGAAATTAAAATCTTGGTTGGTGTTTGACTGTTTAGTTTTATATTTTTTTTTCCTAAGATAATGTAGGACATTTTCTCCATAGAGTGTAAGTGAATGTAGTTTCACATCATTTCTTTAAATTAATGGCAAGCTCTTAATCTGATAATTTGTATATTCAATATACACCCTGAAGCATGTTCTCTATACATAAAGATATTTGAGTTCTGGAAATAGGGAAGGGCTGTATGACTCCTCATTTCAACCAGACCAGTTTACTAGCTGTCATTTAATTCCTATCCTGAAGTCTTTGTTCTTTAGATTCCAACAATAGCCATTGCGTCAAGAATAAAAACCTAAAAGTACAACAGGGTTTTTTTTTGCCTGTTTTAGTGAAAAACCATACTTAATTTTTTTATACATGAAAGTCAGGCAGAACTATTGCAAAAAGGAATAGGAAAAGGATATTAGTGTATAGGACAGTAACATCTGGCTAGTAGATTATGAATAATTGATTAGAGGCCTGCTGGGAAAGACAGCATATAAATTAGTCTACAGAGTAACTGCTTTGTTTTCTAAAAGTCATACAGACGTAATAAAAATAAGAGTAATAGTGAATTGGTATTGTTGAGGATATATGGGGAGTATATATTTATTATTTTATTTAATACATGTATATATAATTTATAATAATTTATTAAATATATTTTATATATATTAAATGTATATATTTTCATGTATTGTATTTAATTATTTATTAAATATAATTTAAAGAAATATATGCATATTTATTATAAATTAATATAGAATATATATAGAATATACTGTACTTCAGGGGTGTTAATATAGAATATACTGTACATCAAACTTGATTTCATTGAGGGCTGCATCAGGTTGTGTTTGACCTCGGACGGCCAGTGTAGGCATGGCCACAACACTCGTGTCGGGGGCACCTAGGATGGCCAAGTGCTAAGGCAGGACTTCCCTCAGACCCTCCCTAACTCTCATAATCTTCCTTCCTTCCTTCCTTCCTTCCTTCCTTCCTTCCTTCCTTCCTTC
>WNWU01000041.1:6168349-6193349 GCA_012654045.1 Ptyas mucosa
TTCCTTCCTTCCTTCCTTCCTTCCTTCCTTCCTTCCTTCCTTCCTTCTCTTCTTTTTCCTTCCTGTTCTGACCTAGGCTTCTTTAGAAATTAAATAGCACAAACTTAGTCCCGGCAAACCTTTAATTCATATGGCTATAAATTACTTTCATTTACAGTCCGCAAGGCTTGATAAACAGTCTTTCAGAGGAAGGTTATCAACACCCACCTATCTCACGTGGAACGCTGCTGAAGAGCTAATTTCCAGACACAGGGCAAGGCCAAACAGAGTCACAAACAGAATTTTCAAATCTTGAATCGGCCAGATGAACTAATTGCTTCCTGCAAAAGCTCACGTTCCATTAGCTTCTCTTTTATGTCTTATGGGAGGGGCCAATCATCACCAAGCCTTACTCCCAAGTCGACCCTGTTTCCTTAATTGTTCCTGTCTCCTGGCAGCTCTGAGCATGCGCACACTGGGAACAGGCTCACGCTGTTCTTCTGCCTCTCTGATGTCAGACTCCGGAGACTCCGGAGGCATTAAAGAACTACCAGATGGCCTTGGCCCCCTCTCTGCCTCTGACTCAGAGCCATCGTCCAAGCCTTCCCCAGACTCCAGGACTGGTCCACGTTCCTCCCCGACCTCCTCACTGTCCGGATCTGCTGTGTCAGCTTTGCTGGCCACTGGCGGGCCACAACACTTCCCTGTTCATTATCCTTGCTTCTTCCTTCCCCTCTTTCCTTTTTTCTTTCCTTGCTCTTTTCCCATCTTTCCTTCTTTTTCTTTGTCTTTCTTCTTTCCCTTTCTCCTTTCCTATCCCTTCTTGCATGCTCAAGTATGCAAGCATGCAAAGGGGAAACATTTTTCCTTTTGTTTTGTTTTTAGTTTGTTTTGCTAGCTCTCTGCTAGCGAAATGGAGCTCGGGGGAGCTGCACATGGCCCTCCTAACCATGGGCTGATCCTTTGCTGTTTCCAGGGCGGCCCTGTGGGCCAGATCTAAGCACCCCATGGACCAGATTCGGCCTGCGTGCCTTGAGTTTGACACTCTGCTGTACATTGTTGAAAATATATAGGGGCATGTCAGCCAAGCAGTTAAGATGCTGGGTCTGTTGACCAGAAGATTGGCAATTCAAGATCTAAGTACCAAGTGACGTAGTGAGCTTCTGTTATTTGCCCAAGCTCCTGCGAACCTATCAATTCAAAAGCATGTAAATGCAAGTAAATAAATAGGTACCACTTTGGTGGGAAGGTAAACAGTGTTCTGTGAGCCTTCAGTGTATAATCATGTCAATCACATGACTATAGAAGTGGCTTCAGACAACACTGGCTTTTTGGCTATGAATCGGAGATGAGTACCGCCCCCCTAGCATTGGAGCACTGGCATGAGAAACCTTTCCTTTCTTATTGTTGAGAAACAAAAGCAATAAAGGAGGAAAGATATATTTTAACAACAGTAGGGACATGAATAAGTAAAATTACATATTTACATCTGTGTTTACTCATTTTCAAAACACCAGTGTTTGAAAAACTAATTCATGTAGGGTATTACTTGTGAATTCACTTTTTTGTGTTACATACAACACTATTAAATAGTTAAAAATTAATGTAAATCTTACTGCACAGTAAAGCACATCAACTTCTAGGAACATTCTTCAAGTTTGAATTGCAAACATTATGACTGAAGTTATTTAGGCATAAAGGATAAAATTCCTTTTCTATTTCACATGGAGTAGCTGTAAGAAATTGCACTTACAGCATTTTACACCATGCCAGTAAATATATTTTATTGTTAACAGTTCCAGTAACATAATACAAAAATGTCTGAAAAGCAGGCATTCTTCTTTATAAAACATTGTGTGGAAATACTAGCTTATTAATTTAGTATAGTTAGAACAGAACCCCCTTGGGCGTGGGGGCAAAACAGTATCTTTATTGTCAGTTGAACCACTTGCCAAGTTCTTTCAAAACAGAATTGAAAATGGGAAGCCATGTTGATTCCTTTATGAGGAATCATACCCAGTGATTATGCTAATGAGCATCAAGTTTAAAAAGCAGCAACAATAAAAAAAACAAGGCTTTAAAATAGACAGTTGGTCCATTTTCCAGTCTATTTAACCGCATGACAATGTGACTGTGTTTCTCACAGCCAAATAAAGCCATACTTTCCACATGCCAACTGCTTCTAGTTTGTGGAAAGACTTAACAGTTGAGAAAGAATTCAGGTACGTCAAGTATTTTGGTGAAACTTCTAGGGAACATTTAATTTTCCAGCTAAAAAGATGAAATTCATGGTAGAGGAACTAACACTACAATCTAATGAAATATTTGTATAATAAAACAAGTAGCAGGGATAAAAAAAAATTGGTCACAATAATATTACCAAAAAGAAGAAAGGGGCCTAGCATTTCATTGACAGCTCAGAATTATAATGCCAGAGTTGCAAACCTCAGTTTATCACGGTGTCAATGTAAAGAATTTGCAAACTGGATGCAGGCAAGCATTGTAGTAAAGGGAGAAGGGGTGTGCCTTTTATATCAGTTTCTCATAAAACCTTTAAATCAGAACTGGGGCCAACAAATTTTTTTTACTCCGTGAAGCTGATTTGGGTTATTTCTTCAGTACAGTCAGAATATTTGAACCTTAATGATTACCAAATTAGCCTGGGAGTAATACCTTATAATTGAATTGCTTTACCAGGGATTAGATGCATTCTCCATCTGTACTATGTTTGCCTACTCCCAATCTGCAAATTCTTTACACTGACAGACTGAGATTGTCCCTAGATAGTGACTGTAGATCGTTTTTATAAAGCATACTCTTGGGAAATAAGTCAAACCTCCTAAGATATCACATGAGGTCTCATGACTTTAGGCCTTTGTATGTTGAAAATGTGTACAGATAGTCCTCGATTTGCAACCACAATTGATGCCCAACATTTCATTACTAAGCAAGGCAGTTAAGTGAGTTTTGTCGCACATTATGGTCTTTCTTACCACATTGGTTAAGTAAATCACTGCAGTTGTTAAGTTAGTAACACAGTTGTTAAGTGAATCTGATCTCCTCATTGACTCTGCTTGACAGAAGGTCTTAAAAGGGGATCACATGACCCTGGGACACTACAACCGTCGTAAATTCATGCCAGTTGCCAAGCATGCAAATTTTGATCACAAGACCACAGGGATGCTACAATGGTCATAAGTATGAAAATGTTCATAAATCAATTTTTCCAGAATTGTTGTAACTTCAAATGATCATTGAACAAATGGTTGTAAGTCAGGGACTACCTGACTTGTTTATATTTTTAGAGCCCACAATATACAAAAACTACTTACCCACCAAAAAGTTACTAGTGCCTATTCTATTAATCCAGTAATACTTGAACAAAAACCCAGATACTTCTTTAAAATTGAAATCGGGGAGTTTAGAAGTAATAGAGTATATCTAAAAAGGATTTTGGAATAAAGAATATTATTTGGATTTTTCTATTTTGTATTTTTATGCTCTGCTGATTTGTAATTGTTGAGAATGATGTTGAGTCAACTTCATTAGAATAGCTTGTAATGGTAAGTTTTTTTATTGCACAATATGAAAGTTGTAAAACCAGTTATGGGGGAATTATGAATAAACTTTGTTGTGTTTGACATCTAGTAAAACTGCTGCTATATATACATCCACACATAGGATTACTTGGTTTAATATAAAGTAGTAACTCTACTGTAGCGTTCTCATTAGATTTTATGATTTCATAGTTTCATGATTCTTGAAAAAAACATACGTCTATAAAAATAATTATGCCGGCTCACAGAGACCGTGTGTCAGTTGGATCATAATTGCTCTAGTTTATCGTTGATTGACAAGTGAAAGAAAAAAAATGTTGAACTTCAACAGAAGATGTCTTCATATCTATTGAAATAGCTGCTGATATATAATGTGCATTAATTTAATTTAACCATCAGCATGTTATTTATATATCCCAAACAGCAATTCACTATATTGACATTAACAAATATGGCTATCCAATCCTTTTATTTGCTCTTTTCTCTCATTGTTATGATTTAATCATTAAGTAAATTTAGTTGGTAGGCATGGTTTGATAACAGGGAGTGTTTTCCTTACGATTTAAATTAGATTTAGTTAAGGCTGGGCCATCACATCTGATGTAATCATGAAAGGATCATTCTTGTAACAGGAGAACAAAGAAAGAACAAAATAAACTGTCATTATAAAGTTCAAGACTTAACCAAGATGTATCTTGGTTAACATTTCTTTAAAACATGGCAAAAACTGTTGGAATTCTTCTCTTTTCTTTAAAAACGGGTTAAACCAGGTTATCTTCCACCAATGGGTAAATACTTATAAATATTCTTTGGATTGTCACTTTCCAATTTCACTTACCGTATTTTTCAGAGTATAAGATGCACCGGAGTATAAGACGCACCTACCTTTTTTGGTGAGGAAGAGAAGAAAAAGAAATTGCCTCTGCCTCTGCACAATTTTGCCTCCTTACAGCAAACAGCCTGCTTTACTTTCATTTTCATTTTCAGCATAGCTTGATTAGCACAAGGAAAAAAAAATCTGCTCCAGCAATTTACCTTTTTGCAGCAAGCAGCAGAGCCTGTGCAAAACAGCTGAGAGCAAATCAGCTGAGAGTCGGGAGGCCGATCCAATCAACTTGTCCTAATTAGGCTTGCTGAAGCTGAAAGGAGCTGTGTTTTCTTGCTGTTTGCTTGCAAGGAGGTAACTGCTACAAGACAGAGGCCAAAGGGTGCGGGCCAGTGGGTGGGCGGGGCTACATTCGGTATATAAGACACACCTAAATTTTCACCCCCTTTTAGGGAGGAAAAAGGTGCGTCTTATACTCTGAAAAATATGGTAATATGAAGGTACAGGTCATTTATATAATAACAAGCTTCATTACAGTGAGAAAAAAATGACTATCAGATTCTTAAGTAAGTTAAGAGCAACTAATCACTTCATAATACTACTGAGATTTCAAGATAGTGGCTGCATTTGGTTATAACCTGTGTTCAGTCTTGTTTATTACAACAGTTTTGTAAGTTAGCTCCAAAGTTATCTTTTTGTTTCAGTTCTCTGTTGGGCTGAGAAGGAATCAATTGACCAAGGAAATTAACTTTCTGCATATTTGCCCTAGATTCAAAGCACATTTCTTGAAAATCATCTTCCTTGCTACATTGTCAGAAACTACAAATCAGAGCTTTGTTATCCAATGCATTGTGATAATTATCTTGGCTATTCACAGCCACGACGCATAAAAAGTTAGTGGGTGTGTATACTGCACATTTGGAATACTGCATCTAGTCTTGGTCACCACATTAGAGCCTCCTCCCATTTTGTTCCCCCACAATAATAACACTTTGAGGTGAGTTGGGCTGAGAGAATGTGATCAGCCTGATGCGCTCTCTTAAAATGATGCTATCTTGTTTAATAGCCAGCAAGATTCTACAGGAACTCACTAGGAACACTTTGACTGGATTAAACCTAAATCAGATTTAGTAGTAATGACAACTCTTTAATTTGTGTATTTATTTATATTTCTTATTTCTAAACCACCCATATTCATCAGAGAGGGGCTCTGGACAGTGCATAATGTAATCAATATATAAACATCTAAAATAAACATTAAAATATTAAAATCAATTTAAGATTATTTTTTTAAAAAATGATAACCTTATAACATTTCAAAAAAATTAAAAATTTCCAATTTAGCATTAGTTAATACAGGCAGCCTGTATTAACGGGGGTGGGGATGGGTGGGGGATGTTGTCCAGCAGGATTGAAATGGCAAGGCCAATGTCAAGAGACCAGGTCCCAAAAGGCACCAAGCCTGTCTGGCCCCATGGTTGTGTGATCTTCTGTGCCCCCCCACCCCCCCATACACAGAAGCCACAGAGTGTATATCTGTTTTTGGCTTCATTTTTGAAGCTTTAACTCTAATAGCCTTGGTATTCTTTTCACTGAAGCGTTAGTGCTAATAGTCTTCAAAACTCTTTGATACAGAATTTCTTCTGGCATACCCTGCTGTCATACATTTAGCATTTTTCCAAGTCCTCCTTCAGAGTGGATCTTTCAAGCCATAAATCCCTCATCTTGACTGTGTGCCCTATATTTTTCCCCCATAAATGTAATTCCTTAACCTATAAACTCTTTTACGGCTTGATGCCCCTTTGGGGCCTCATCTCTTGACATTGGTCTTGCCATTTCAATTCTGCTGGAAGAAACATCTTGTTGTCCTATTTCCAAGACCTGGTGGGTGTGGGTGTGTGAATGAAGCCTGGAAGTATTGGCCTTTGGTGAAGGGCCAGCCCTTCAAAAGAGTCTCCTGTTTGAGATTTGCCACCAATATGATGTTTTCTATTTGCTGCAAGAAGCTAAATATAGGGCTATTCTGGAGGCTTTGGGGGGCTTCCTGAAATACATTGTGTTTGGCTTTTAATTGTTTTATTTTTTTATTTTATTGCTGCCAAGATTCCTCTGGATTAAAATATATATTTGATTAATAAAATAAATAAACATCTACCTGTTGAAGGACCTTTTGTTCCAACCTCTTCAGATTGATTGCAGTGTCTGGGTGTTAAGCTAATGCCACCAAATACCAATGAAAAGACGTCAGAGATCTGTGTATGTCTTTTCTAAACTTGTTTTTAAAAAAATGGATAAAGAGGAATGTTAATAAGATTGATGATAATGTAAAAGATAGGCTCATTGAAAAAAGATTTCAATGTCCGGATTCTCAGTAAATTTCCATGGTTGAGACTGGTTTGGTCTTTTAATCGCCATTGTTTTTTGCCAAATGAAATAATGTAGGCCATAACACCACGATGGAAGCAGCCACTTTGCTGCACTTTGACCCCGTGTATTTGAAGTAGAGTGGAATGAAGAGAAGTGTTCAAGATTAAGAGCAGATGTACCCATCATAAACTGACATAAGTCAGCAATAGAAAAAGGAGGAAGAATGATGTAGTTGAATGTTTACTTTTCATGCTGATTTTTTTTTTTTACAGGGGATTAACTTTAGCAATTATTCACAGTTGCTCATATAAATCAAAAGTTGAGGTTCACAGATTTCATCTTGATCCTAACCGTATTTGTTTCAGGGATCCGTTTTATGAAAAGCTAGCCTGCATGATGTAGACCCAAAACTGAACTGAAAACCCAAATAAAGCAACTTGACAGCAGACAAATTAAACCTTCCCTTTTTGGGGTGTCACCACGAGATAATTAAAAACTTTCAGGTTGTCTAACAGCATATTTTAAAATGAATATCACTGAAATATATTCCAGATTCAGCTACAGAACAAACAAGCTTGTCAGTAACAAATTGCATGAGGAAGGAAGAAAAAAAAAGGATATAAGGTTCCCATAAAGGCTGGATCTTAAAAAGTTTAGAATATATAAATAAATCTGGGCTTGCAGTCTATCATGCATAAGTTATAGTTGGCTTCTACTTTGAGAATAACCTTTTCAGTTAAGATACGTAATATCAGTATGTGCCATTATAAAGCAAAGCATAGATTAATAAGATAGGAGAATTTTTAACAATGATAATTCTCTATATAGAATTAGTTTGAATATAATGCATTTTCCTGCATGCAGGAAAAAATACTCCTAACCACCTATACATTCTTATTTAATTTGAGCATAAGTACAAATGTTGTGTTTAAAAACAACAACAGTTTTATTGTTTTGATATATTTCAATTTCAACTTCACAGCTGTTTAAAAAGAGATTCTTTATCAAGTCCTTATCAGTCAGGAAGAAAGGTTCCTTCTAACCCCATTAAAAACATAAATTGTGGCTTAGTGTACTTCACTGAATAGAAACCTTGGAACAAACACTATTGTATTGCCATCTCCTGTTATTATAATGTTGTATTAAAGTGCTTGTATTTTACAATCTCTCTTGATTGGTGAGCAGCTGCCTTCCTCTGAACAATGCTACTTTGAGCACATACCTTTTGTTTATATAATCAGTTTTCTGACAGCAGCAATAAAGCCAACGTTGGATGAGCCTTCATAAGTCTCTATTTGCTTTCAGATAAGCCTGCATCCTGCTCAGGTTGCAAGGACAATGGAATTTCCCTGTACTTTGCATGCCATGTTCCTTTAGTTTTGAATGAGTTCATAAAAGTCTGACCTAATGCTGTTGAGAATCAGAAAGGATAAGAAGAATGAGGGAAGAACTCCTTTACAAAACCTGTTTTGCTGTAATCTTGCAAACATGTTTTTACTTCAAAGACAGACTAGCTATTTCACAGTAATGTGAAGTTTAGTAATCTGACAGGACAGGACTACAAATATTTATGGAGGGACAATGAATACATTTTCCTTATTCACACTTTTCGGCTTTTGACTGTAGCAGTTGAAATTACTCCCAAAATTTTCTGTTAGCTATTCTTCTCTACGTATAGAAAAAACAGAGTACCGGTAGTTGGTGTAAAAGATTCTTAAGAGTGGATGTTCTTCACATTTCCTCTAGATCTTAGATAGTTTTCATATTAGATGTTAGTGAAACGATCTTGTGAACTTAGAGCTTCCTCTAAGTTAATTCTGTCTAACATAGCTTCAGTTCATTATTAAAATGTAATGTGGAGAGTGTTTATGGTAATTTGTTTTGAAATGGAAAGAGCTGTATAAAATATTTTAAATATTTTATATATTTTAAAACAATATTTTAAAATATATAATTCCTGCATATTAAATTCTTCTCACTACTGGGAATGAAAACCAAGTACAACTTTCTTCCAGTAGATTACTGCAGTTGCTTTGACTAGGTCTTTTGTCCATTTATTTGTCACCTGTTGCTGCTTATCACATGCTAAGCTGTTAAGATCTTTAGCGCAGGAATGGATTTTTTAAATTTAATTGCACACACAATACCCAAGAAAGAAGGCACAGATCAGCAAATCCTATCTAGTGCGTGTGCTTTTGATAATACTGCCTATGCATACATATTTTGCTTTAATGTCTGGATATTAATGTCTGTGTTATCTTTGATCCAGATTTTCAGATACAGTCAGCCTGGGTTTTCAGGAGATACTCAGGGAATAATGATGCGCTCATAATAAGAAATCAAGCCTAATAAAAGTTGCATGCTTTTATTAAAGCACCCCCCCACAACTAGTAGGTTTATGAAAAATTGAGACTAGTATCTTTTCAAGATGATTGTACTGCAAGGCTGACTTCAGACAGACAATGCTGAAAGGCCAATAATACCTGGAGGAAAGCATATCCTATTGGTTTGGTGAGACTAGGAATGTTCTTAATATGTCTGCCAGCGAGTGGAAATATCATGAATAAAAAATAGTGTCTTATTTTTCATAACTGTTTTTAATCAGCTATACAGGTAGTGTTAACAACTGCCTGGTTTAGCAAATACGATGGTGATGGAAAAACAATTTTATGATCAGCCATTGAATTCATGACCTTCCCAGGTCTGTAAAGCAAAGGAAACGAAGAAAGATCATGCGTACAGATGCAGTTTCACTTACCGACTGCGTCACGTAATGACTAAGCTGCCAATGTTAATTGTGGTCGCTAGACAGGGCCTATTTGTAATTAGATCTTGATTATAGCAGAATGATTGTGTAAATGATTTATAAATTTAATTCAGTCTGTAGCTGACTTGATGGTTTGACTTTGCCGAATGGCAACAAGCAAGATTGCGATTCCTCTAAGGCAGAGATGGGGAACTATGGCTTCTTTATGATTTGTGGACTTCAAATTCCAGAATTCCTAAGCCAGGATAGTTTTCATATTAGATGTTAGTGAAACTGTCTTGTAAACGTAGAGCTTCCTCTTAAGAGCATGGCTGGCTCAGGAATTGGAAGTTGAAGTCCACAAGTCATAAAAGGGCCATAGTTCCTCATCCCTGCTCTAAGGCAAAAGTTCTTTCTTATTGAAGAAACCAAAATGGAATCATTTACTAACAACTCTATAAGTCAGAAATTGGTTTACATAACAGATGTATCATTAAAGGTATTACCAAAGGTGTATTACAGGTATGCTACCAAATGTGTATTACATGAAGTATAAAGTTACTAACTTCAGTGTCACTGTGCTATTTCCCCCCTCTCCGGTTTCTCTAGAGCTTTATTCAGTAGTTCTTGTTCAGTCTGTTCTGTTTTAGTTGTAGATTAGTAATTTATTTATTTATAACATCTACAAACTGCTTCTGTCTGGAAAGACTCTAAGCAATATATAAAAGAGTAACAGTAACAAGATACCAATGTGGTAACAAATGCTAACTATATTTACATATTATAAACAATAAACATAGCCATCAGAGTTAGGGTGGACAACAATGTAAATCTAGGCTTCTGGAATAGCCAGGTTATTTACAGGGCTATGGAAAGGAACCATTCATGCTTTTTTTTCAACGTTCACTTTTTTGACCCAATTGGGGTGGGACCTTCAGCTGGCATTCTCTGACCTCTCAGACTGGGAAGAGAAAAATAATCTTTTGGGAAAGGTCCTCTTGTAAATACCTAGGTCCTGAACCCTGTAGTTCCTTGAATAACACTTGTAAACACGCTATTAGCCATGAAGCTCCCATAGCACTAAGGCAGTGGTGAAATCCAATTTTTTTTTACTACCGGTTCTGTGACCGTGGCTTGGTGGGCGTGGTGTGGCTTGGTGGGCATGGCAGGGGAAGGATACTGCAAAATCTTCATTCCCACCCCACTCTGGGGCCAGAGTGGTATTTGCCTGTTCTCTGAACTACTCAAAATTTCCACTACCAGTTTTCCAGAACCTGTCAGAACCTGCTGGATTTCACTCCTGCACTAAGGTTATATGGCAATAATGACACTTCCCATAAGCACAAGAGCTTCTGATTTTGCACCAATTGAAATTTATAGACTGTCTTCGAGGACAACCCCATGTAAAGTAAATCACAATTATCTAGTAATATTGTCCCTCACCATAATAAATTAACTATTGTTTGGTTACACAGCAAGCTTGGTTAATCCCAAAGCACTCTGTTTTGTGAACCTAAGATATGCGTGGCTACTTATAGCTGTTCTGCTCCTAATCGAAAAGCATACACAAAGGAGTTGCTGTTAGCAGGAGTGGAGAAGAAAAAGAGATTGAATTAATAAAGCATGCAGAGTTTTGCTAAAATATTTCTTATAGTCTCTGATGGCTGGTTAGATGATAATTTACTGATTTTTCTTTTGCCTGCTTTTGATGGTCTGATCATTTGGTTTATATAGAGTTTGGTAACTTACGTACAAAAGTAGAATGCACACATTTATTCTGTCCCTTTTCCGTGCAAGGAAAATATGTAGTATATTTTTATAAACTTAGCTGAAGGATGTAATAGTTTGGATTAAATAATTAGTCTGATTATGGCATGCATTTTTTTAAAACTGAACATGATTTGCTGAATAAGGTTTAACCAGTAAAACTAGAAATATTGTTGATTTGTATAACTGTTGTATTAGTCCTGACTATATAGTAAATCATATAAATGAAAATAAATTCACACCTATATTTATTTAAGAATAAAAACCAAAACAAGGAATGGGGATTTGCTAATGATCTACTAATGACTTGTCTTTATGTGTCATTCATGTTTGCTTAACAGTGGAGCAAAGTTCAGCAAATATATTCATCCATCAATATCCTCACACCATTGTAAAGACTGTTACAGTATCTCACAAAAATGTATGGATTTACCATTGTTGTGGTTTCCTCAGTAACCTCAACCTCTTCATGACTTGATTAGTGCGATTTTGCCATTTTGTTGGTAACTGATTCATTGAGTCCTTATAAATTTGTACTTGTATCACCTAGGAAAATATCTAAATACTTACAGTATTTTTCGGAGTATAAGACGCACCTTTTCCCCCCCTAAAAGGGGGTGAAAATTTAGGTGCGTCTTATACACTGAATGTAGCCCTGCTCACCCACTGGCCCGCACCCTTTGGCCTCTGCCTTGCAACAGTTACCTCCTTGCAAGCAAACAGCAAGAAAAAACAGCTCCTTTCAGCTTCAGCACAGCCTCATTAGCACAAGTTGATTGGATCGGTCTCCCGACTCTCAGCTGATATGCTCTCAGCTGTTTTGCGCAGGGCTCTGCTGCTTGCTGCAAAGAGGTAAATTGCTGGAGCAGATTTTTTTTCCCTTGTGCTAATCAAGCAACGCTGAAAACGAAAGTAAAGCAGGCTGTTGGCTGTTTGCTGCAAGGAGGCAAAATTGCTCAGAGGCAGAGAGAGATTTTTTTTCTTCTTTTCCTCACCAAAAAAGGTAGGTGCGTCTTATACTCCGGGGCATCTTATATTCTGAAAAATACGGTAGTTTTCTTCCACCTTCAATTTTTCCAGTCCTCAAGATCTTCTCCAGGATTTTTCCCTTTGTAATCCAGAATACTTTACCTTCACTATTGGTGCAGTCTGATTTTAATAGAAGAGAAGATTAAACAATTAAGAACATTGATTAATCAATTGCATGCCATCAAGTCAGTGACTCTTAGTGATACATAGATTTTCTCTATGATGATCTCTCTTTAACCTGGTCCTTCAGCTCTTCCAATGGTGCCCTGATTTTGAGCCTGATTATTAATCTGTTTTGTTTTGTATTGAGGAAATAGACACACATACACCCTAGGCCTGGGACCAAAGCCGGGAGAGAGGGTACCATCTGTATCACTGGGGGGATGCTGTTCCAGAGAATGGAAGCAGTGACAGAGAAGACATGATTCCTTGGTCTCACTAGATGACAATATTTACAGAAGGGACCTGGAAAACTGCTTGCAGATAGCAGGCAGGCAGAAATAATGGATTAAAGCGATGTTTTGAAACCCGTAATCAACAAAGCCTATTTGCAGTTGTCAACCAGCATGAATGGCTTACAAGGCCAATTTCCAGAAGAACCAGATCTGTTCTTATTGCCTGTGTGATCCTATATCCGTACACTTCATCAGTAGAGAGATCCTTTACAATACTGTCGCTCAGTGAAATGGAAACACTGGTGAATGAAGGATCAGTGTCAAGTTCTGTTGCAGTGTCTAGCATGTTGCCAATTTTACCTGCCCATTTGTTTTAGACAGGGCCTTTCCATCCAATTGTGTGATTAGTGTCATAGGGGTAACTCATTCGTGTGGATTGCACACACCAATCAATTCCACTTCCGGTCAAGCTTGACCTCTCCCCAGTGCATGACACCACCTTAGCAGCCAGTATTAACATTTGTAGAATCTCTTACAATGGCCTTCAAACTTTTGTCAATGCCTTTCTATTTGATTATCTGCCATCACTTGGGCAGGTTTTCCTGTTTTTATTTTATTTTATTTATTATTTTATTATTCATATTTCTATGCCGCCCACTCTCCGAGGACTCTGGGCGACTTACACCAAAGACAGTATACTAAACAGCATATTGCCCCCAACAATCTGGGTCCTCATTTTACCCACTTTGGAAGGATAGAAGGCTGAGTCAACCTTGAGCCAGTGAGATTTGATCTGCTGATCTGCTGAACTAGCAGTCAGCTAAAGTAGCTGCAGTACTGCACCCTAACCACTGCGCCACCTCGGCTTCTTTCCGTTTTGAGCCTTTCTCTGGAGTAAAATTATGAAGATACCTTCTACCCTGCTCACTGCACACAGAATAATGTTCTTCTTTAATGGTACTGGGGAATTGTTGGTTGGAATTGTTTGCTTTCAGCATAACTTTAGTTGCATCTATATCAGTGGTTCTCAACCTGTGGGTCGCGACCCCTTTGGGGGTCAAACGACCCTTTCACAGGGGTTGCCTAAGACCATCGGAAAACACATATTTTCAATGGTCTTAGGAATAATTTTATGGTTGGGGGTCACCACAACATGAGGAACTGTATTAAAGGGTCGCGGCATTAGGAAGGTTGAGAACCACTGATCTATATGGATGCATTCTATTTTGCCCGTTTTACAGAGCTCATCAGATTCTTGATCTAGGGACTTCATACCGTGTTTCCCTGAAAATAAGATAGGATCTTATTTTCTTTTGAACCCTGAAATAAGAGCTTGGCCTTATTATCGGGGGGGTCGCAGAGAGTGACTCCCTCTGTGTGCCATCAAGCACGTGGTGAGGCCTGGGAGGCGTGCAAGCGGAGGAGGGAACAGGCACTTGTGGGAGGGGACACGAGTGGCCCAAAGGTGCCAAGCCATGCAAGTGTCTGTTCCCTCCTCCGCTTGCACGCCTCCCAGGCCTCACCACGTCAATGTGGGTGAAGCTGGTGAGCACCTGGCTGGAAGCTGCTGGAAATGGAGAAGATGCCAGTCGGATCAGCCGCCTGCTGCCAAGTCCTCCGGGAACCAGGGCAGAGAGTTTTCTGGCAGCTGGGGCAGAGAGGCAGCGAAGGGCAAAGGGAGCTGCAGCCCTGCATGGGGAGACCATGCCGCCACCGCCACCATCCGAGCACTGAGGATGGCTTCCTCTGTGGCTTTCAAAACCCGGCTGGAAGCCAAGAAGAAGCCAGTTGGGCCAGCCACCTGCTGTCGAGTCTTCTGGGAGCCAGGCAGCCGCATAGAATTGGAACCATAGAGAGGAAGCAGACTCCCAGAGCCAGGGTTTGGAAGCTTCAGGGGAAGCCATCCTCTATGCTGGGTAGGCACCATGTGGCAAGAAGTGCCAGGCGGCTGCTCTCTTGCAAGCGGCGCAGAAGTTTGCAGGTGAGGGGGCTGGATGGATGAATGGATGGGAGGCGGGCAAGCGCCAACAATGCTGGGGAGAGAGAGAATGAGAGGCAGCTCCCAATCAGGTCAGCTGATCCATGGGTTATGATTAAGAGGCCCAGCTGCCATTAGCTGACCACGCCCACCCCTTCACTAGGGCTTATTTTTGGGGGGAGGGCGTATATTTACACCCACCCCAAAAATCAGGCTTGGCCTTATTTTCAGGACATGTCATATTTTCGGGGAAAGACAGTAATTTTTTCCTGGGCTCTCTTGACTTTATTGAGGTCAGCTACAAGTTTCTTTCCTTCGGTGATCAAGCCAGCATCTATTAAGATGGTTGTGGTAATGGCATCAGTGGCCCATAGACCAACTCTGCATAGCGACATTTGCTATGTCTAATCTATTGTATTCTGTCTTTTCTTTTGAGATAGAGGGCATGTATGTTTGGTCTATGGCCTCTTCATAACTTCCATCACATTCTTCTTCATCTTCATCATCACTCGTCTTGTCCTTCATTTTCATCATAAGAGATAATTACTTCATTTGTCAGTATCGAAATGTCTGGAATACTTCTCTGCTTATATTTAGCAAGCCTGTACCTCTCATCATCTTGCTGCTTTTGCCTTTTGACTAATTGTTTTCGCTTAGGTACATCTGGCAAACTAATCTGGTGAGATCCAAAAGAACCAATCTTGTCTCTCTGACAAAAGCAAGTTCCTTCAATGGTATCTTCGTCTCTTTAGGGCAGGTACAGTTAATATGAACTTCTTTTTTGCAACTAGCAGGGCAGCCGAATTCAGCACACAGAACAATTTGACACTTGCAGTTGAGGATGTCAAACAGTTTGTCAAGTTTCAGTGAAAGTCTTTGACATCTAGCTTTTCTCTATCAAGAGATATGTTTTTGGCTTGATCCAGCTCTTTTGGATCTTGTTCGAGATTGTAACTTGTGAATTTACAATAAGGGTCACAAAAGAACTGTTCGCTTGTTCCCACTTTTTAAGCACTTTTGGATATATGTCTCTTGCAAGACCAGCTGCTGGATAGTTTCTAGCATCATCACTACTTTATTCTCTTAACAGAAGGCTGTATCTGAGAATGTCTCGTAGTATTGGGAGTTCAGATGGTAACATGTCTCTGCCATGCCCAGTTAGGTTGCTCATGAGTGAATGTTCCCAGTCTTGTTCTTTTTTTAGAAGCCATTAAAGATCAGTTATCACACTCAAAGGAAACGAGGCCAGCAGTATTAATACTCTCAGACAAAATAATGTGTAACAAAAAGAGAAAGACCACTGAACCTGTGAAATGAAACAAACAAAATGTTAAAAAGTTATGATATTTATGTAGTTATTTACAAAGCACATCTCAATTATATTAAAGTAACCAAAATACCTTTACAATCCCCAAGGCATGGGAGCTCACAACTTATGAGCACCCCTAATGTTTGGAAATTGAAAGTTGAAAAATTTGACACACCATCATCATAATTTGGGGTACATCTATTCAGTATATTCATGTTGTGTCTTTGTAGTTTCCTTCTTTAATAAATTGCCTTCTTTGTTTTTATTATGCTCATTTTTGTATGAGAGTGTTCTTTTATTTATAATCTTGTACTAACAATTTCATCATTGTGCAATTTCTTTGCATTAATGCTTAGAGTGATAGAGCTAGAAGTGATTAGAAGAGATCTAGTTCAACATCCAGCTTAGTACAGGAGCCTCTAGAACATGGGTGTCCAACTTTTGGCTAGCCTGATCCACATTGAGTAAACAGGAATTGTATTGGGCCGCATATACTGGCAATTCTCGATTTACAACAGTTTGTTTAGTAACCATTCAAAGTTACAATGGCACTGAAAAAAGTGACTAATGACTATTTTTCACACTTAACAACCATTGCAGTAGCATCTGCATTGCAGGTCACGTGATTTACATTCAGATGCTTAACAACTGGTTCATATTTATGACAGTTGCAGTATCCCGGGGTCATGTGACCATCTTTTGTAACCTTCTGACAAGCAAAGTCAATGGGGAAGCTAGATTCACTTAACAATCATGTTAACAAATGTGGTAAGAAAAATTGTAAAATGGGACAAAACTCACTTAACAAATTCCTCACTTAGCAACATTGTGCTCATTCAATGTGCTCACTCACTCATTCAATTGTGGTCGTAAGTTGAGGATTACCTGTAAAATATGTAATATAGTTAATGAATACAAATAACATAATAACAAGAGCCGTGGTGGCGCAGTGCTTAGAATGCAGTACTGCAGGCTATTTCTGCTGCCTGCCGGCTGCCTGCAATTTGGCAGCTCGAATCTCACCAGGCTCAAGGTTAACTCAGCCTTCCATCCTTCCAAGGTGAGTAAAATGAGGACCCAGATTGTTGGGGGCAATATGCTGACTCTGTAAACCACTTAGAGAGGGCTTGAAAGCACTGTGAAGCGGTATATAAGTCTAAGTGCTATTGCTATTGCTATTAAGTTTGTGATCTTTCTAGCTGTCTAGGGCTTCATGTGGCCTGTGGGCTGCAGGTTGGACATGCTTTCTCTAGAACATCTCAGATAGACAATCATCCAACATGTATAAAAGAGGATTAAGCATATCATGTTGCCGCCTTTTCCACTAGCTGACGGCTAATGTGAAGACGTTACTTGTTCATCTTTGGAATTCAACATTTAGTTGGACCAGGTGTTTATTTGCAGTCATTTTGTTTTCTGCTTGTCATTTTGTCTTCTGTTGCTTTTTGCCCTTTGAAATATTTTTCTTCGTCTTTAATTATGCCACAAATTTCAGCTTAGCTATTCACATATCAAATCTAGTCCTTTAAAGGTAATGTCTCCCTAATCATATAGAATGTTGCTACAATATTATTGGTTCAGTCATTGTATTTGTTTTCTACAGTTTAAGTTGTAAATTTGGTAGCTCTTGTGATCTGTTTGGGTGACTCAATAGAACTTCTGCATTTTGGCAGAAGTTTATAGAGTTTATAGTCAAATCTATACTGGTATTGTCATCCAGTGATGACCCTCTTTAGAGCTCTTTTATCTTGTTGGAAGAAATGGTTTGCTTTTCTTGCAGAATTTTATTAGTCTGCTTCCTGTTTTATTTCATATACTAAAGACCTACTTCTACCTTCTGGTAGGAATTTACAACTTCATCCCCATGAAAAATGAAAAAAAGCCATCTAATTCCCTTTTGTTGCAATTCCCTTTTTATTACTACATGAGATTTTGAAGACAGGTATTTACAAGATCAAACATGAAGCATAAAGCATGTTTCAACCAAGAATTCACTGATTATGAGGGACACAGTACTAAGTAGCCCAGCAACCTACAAATGGGAGTTTCCAGCAAGCATATCTACTAGGATATATCCCTATACATTTTTTATTTAAAACAGTTGTTTTGGGAGACTGCGATCTGAAGTACTGAGATTCCTATTTAAAAGTCCAAATCCCTACCAATACAGTCTGAACAAATAGCTGCAATTTTATAGCCTGTCAAAGAAGCTTGAACACTACTTGATTCTCCTCCAAAAGGCAATCATGTTCTAAGATACTCCATATTTTTTTACATTTAGTGAATGTAGTGAAAATCACTATAAACACTGGCACTATACACTGCATATATACAATACGACTGACTGATTGACTGACTGTCCCAATTCAAATCTAAGGCAAACTCAATGTTATAATAGTTCAAATCTCAGCTTTGACCAGAGATGTAAAAGAAGCTAAATTGAACAATTCTTTGTTTACCTGCAACAACCTTTTAACACAACACCAAAAAAAAGAAGAGAAGTGTCATACAAATTATAGAAGGCTAAAGGGCTTAAGCTGGAATTAAAATAGCATTTGGAATGATGGGAAATGTTTTTCATATCAATATCTTTAATAAATATCTAATCCCATCTATCTCACAAAGCAAAAACAGCAACACCCAACCATTTTGAGACTCAAGATAAAATGCATTCTGGAATTCTGTAAGTACAAACATGAACTGGCACATTTGAAAATTGTGTTTTTAATAGGTAATTGGTAGGTTTTTTAAAGTTTTATAAATATGCAAAGATGTTTGTCTTTTGTTTTAAAAATATGCTTAATTTTAATAAACAGTGCCAAATGAAATGTGAAAAAGCAATCTCGCTAATCATGGAAGAGTCTATCTATATTTTCTCTGCACTTTGTTTATTATTTATTTATTTCCTCTTTTTATGATTTAAAAAAATAACTCAAGGTGCCAAACATACCATCTGTAATTTTTGTGATATTTACTTAATATTTCTACAGATAGTCCTTGATTTACGATCCTTATTGCGGGCTCAGTTATGGTTTTAAATCATGACAGTGGGTAAGCGGGCCACCCACATGACCGCATCTGATTTTGCGGCCTATTTTGCGGCAGTCATAAAACAAATACCATGATTGTTAAGCAACCTATTTTTCGGTATGGGGTTGCTTTGTCAGAAACTAGAAGTAAAAATCAGTCATGTAACTATAGGATATTGGAAATTGCCATAAATGTGGGCCAGTTGCCGAGCATCCAAAATGCAGTCATGTGACCCTGTGGGGGCTGGCCATCAGAACTTTGGATTGTAAATAGCTTTTGGGGGGGTCTGTTGTAACCCAGTTGAGGAATTCCTGTGTTACCAAATAAGTCTTCCTTTTACAGAAGAAAAAATGCTGACTTGCATGCAAGCTAGTGGCGGTTATTTGAGGGGAAATGAATGTAACACAAAACATATTCTGCTTGATTTCTTAGGTTTGTGAATTATAGTCACATTCTGGAGGTATTTCTTATATATACTTTTTCCTAGGTTCCCCTCTGGGATGGTTTTATATGCCTTCCTTTGGTCTATAATAACTGGACTGCCAAAATATAGAAAACAACTAGATGGCAACAAAGAAATGCTAAAAATGAAAACAAAACCGTTGCTGGTGTGTAGTGTATGTTCAGAGGTTTGCAGCCCTGCTCTGATGGCTCTTAACTTTCTTTATGCCTCCCAGATTCTCTGCTCCACCAGCTGGATGCAGGGTCTAAATCTGATTTGCAGAAAGTCTTTACATGGAGAATGCTTCTCAACTCTGAGAGATGTAGTTTGTGTAGAATGGAGAGGATATTTTGTGGGGGGGGGGAGAGCAATGCATTTGCTGACTTCTAAAGAAAATACTTTTATGTGATGTGTGTTTCAAACTTGTCAGAGCAGTTTTCTCTCTGGCTTTGCATTCTTGTTAGCCCCAGGAGGAATTCTGACTCAGCTTCCTTGTGGGTACCCTGTTGTTGCTACAGTAAAGCCCCTCCCTGCCTTCCCTGATGTGCTCTAGGCTTCAGAATCAAGAATTCAGGTTGAAGATTTCAGTAGTGTTATTTTTTCCTCGTCTTCCAAAAGCAACATTTTAAAAATGCATCATAATTAATTCTGCTTTTTTAAAATTATAGATTAGATCCCACATGTTCTCCCATTTTTGAAAGAACTTGTTTTGTTTTGTTTTGTTTTTCAGCTGTTTATATCCGTACACTATAAATCATGGTGGTGAGAGGAGAATTAACATGAGAAGGACTAAAGGAAGAGTAATATAATAAAAGTTCTAAGTAGGGATGTGTTTTGAATGTCTTGAGTTATTAGCTAAATAATGTTTGCAGCAGCAGTGGAAGCAAAAGGATATCGTAGGAAAGGAGGATTTGTCTCTGAAGTACCATCGAGAATTGTTTAGACCAACATATATGAGCATCATTGTAAGCTGATTCACGGTTTGGTATCTTTTAGCTTTTCAGCACTCTGTATCTTTACAGGTCAGACATGTTCTACTACATGAAAATACTCGTGGATTGCTAAAGTATTTTAAATGGAGAGCGAGGGTGTGGTATGAGTAGAAACTGGTGAGCAAGCAAATAACTTCCTAGGGCCATTCTCATTAGTATACATTTTCATAATGTTTCCTAGTTTTGCCTCTGGAGAAGAGGTGGTAGTGCAGATGGTATCAGCACGCTAGAGTAATTGTAACCTCTTCTCTCTGAGTCAAATTTTGACCTTGTGTAATAGTGGTAATTCCTTAACAGAAGCCAATTGGCAGCTATTGGAGGGCCCACAGAATCAATATTATACGCTCCAATATTATACGCTAAGAACCAGTACGTACATAACTGGAGTGGACCCTTTGTATTTTTCAAATAGCCCCATGTAAAGCATGTTGCAGTTTTCCATCTGAGGGTAATGAGGCATGAGTTACTGTTGCTAGGTCCTCCTATGGAATGGAAGGTCAAAACTGGTGCAAATGCACAACAATTTTGCACAGACAATAGCAACACACATACATAGGGCTCCATTATTCTCTTGCTATGCTTTGGGGAAGAGCAGTTGGTTTGCTGCCATCCACATCTCATGGACGAGGCTGTTTCATAGCCAGGGACCCAAAGAATGCCCACTTTCTTGGTCTTGCCAACTGACATTGCTTTATTGAAGCAACATGCCCAATTTGGTGGGACCGGCACTATTGCCCGATTTGGTGGGACCGGCAAAACCAGTGGAAGCAGGGGGTCTGATACTATGCCATGTTGAACTTTAAAGATGGTAACCAGGACATGAATTGCAACAAAAAACTTACTAGGAGCCAATGAAGCTCACATAGCAATAGTGTTAACTTGGTGTACTGAGAACCATGGATGGTTCCATATACTGAAGCTTCCATATACTTTTTAAGAGCAATGCCACGTGAAAAACATCGCAATGGGCCCACTTGGAAATGAGTAAGGCTGGACTTACTGAATACAGCTTCTCAATCTTAAGAATGGGTATAACTGTTGCATAAGATAATTTTGTGCAAAGTCTCTTAGGAGCCATGAGTCTAGGGGACTCCACTGATCGTAGTTCTTTTTAAGGTTCTTTTTGACGAGTGAATGTCACTGTTTAATTTTCATTCATGAGCAACCTCAAAAGGAGCCTTATTATAGCTGTCTTTTTTTTAAAAAAATCCTCATATTATCCAGAACTATCACTGGCCTTTTCTTTTTTCATACTATAGCTGTATGAACTACGGTATATTAGTAGGGAAATGATTTGGCAAATATGCTTCCTATTGTTCAGATTTCTGTCACTTTCATTATCTGAAAGAGAGAATTTATACTGTGACCAAGCTAGAAACTAAAATATGGAATGATAAAGAAAATATTAGTAATTCAAAGACAAAAATAGGCACCTGGGTACCTAGCTAACTTTTTCTAGATGAATGTAAAACAACCAACTTTTAACAATATATATATATATTTTGTAAATAGCATGCACATGTCTTCAGCATTGCCTGTAGGGGACAGTATTGTACTAAAACATATTTGGAAAGATACAGTCTTTAAAAAAAAACTGTAATAATTCCTGCGCTGCACCAAATTACAGCTTTCACTTGAGCGGGAGTGTATTTAATTATACAATGCAGTGTTACTCTGAGTTGGCACTTGAGCCTAGTCACATAGTTGCAGCCAAGAAAAATTCTAAAAACCTGGGAAATCTTAAGATCTACTCGGTAAAAGTCATCATCAAGTCTAATGTAATAAGGAGAGACCGAACCTTGTGCAATTGCTGTACTATTATTGTTTTGTCTTGTTTTGTCTTAAATACTGTTATACTGTGTTCTATGTTGTTGGGTACAAAGCACACAACCAATACTACAAAATATTTAGGGGTCGATTCCTAAAATGAATGAAAATTATTACTAAATGTAAATTATGAAACATGACCATGTAGTGAGCAAAGTTTGGAATGATACATGTTTAACATTGATTGCATTTCAAGCTGAGCTTTTTGTGCAATGGTTACAGTCTCATCAAATTCTTTTATGAGACTACAGGGAATTACTTCTTAGAAAAGAGATTTAATATGTTTTAGTACTGTAAAAGAAACTTCTTGGAGGTGATTCACATTTTTTTCATGAACATTTATTAATATATGTGTATGAAATTTGGCAATTATAGATGCCTTTAATTGATACATTTGTTCTACTATCTGAAATGCAATGTACTAATCAAAACCAGGTTCTTAAATATTTAATGCTATGTAGTACTTCTCTATGGCAGTGAAAATAGACACTTGAATCCTATTTTAAATATTTTCAAAATAGAATAATAAATATTAATATTTAATTATTAACAAAATTAAATTATTAATAAAATAAATATTAAATAGAATAATATTAAAAACAACAAATGTAGAGAGTTAGTCTACTAGATTGTTCCCATCTGTTTTCTTTTTTAGATGAGTCTAGATTAAGCAGATAATCAATATATCTAGAATTATATTGAAGTAGGTTAGATTATACCCCCTCCCTCCCTCCCTTCCTCCTTCCTTCCTTCCTTCCAATATACTAGACTATGTAGCAAATGGCTCACTATGACAATTACCAGTTTGTCATTTCTGGTTTCATCCAGATGGAATGACATATTTCTTAGTAATTTGTTCCTTAGTAAATTGTTTAGGTTATCAAAACAATTCAGTATTTAGCTGTAGGTGTCAGTTGGTGTCATCCAGTTCACTAGGAATGAAAATCAGATAAGACCTGCCTGGCAATGGATCTGACTTTTATATGTAGAGAGTGCAGGATTAGTTCTACAGTATTATTACAATGTGTTTCTTGTTGCTGCCCTTTGGTATGTATGTTTGTGGTTCCAAGCTGTGATTGATGGATCAGTTATAAAGTTGCAAGGCTGTTCATTTTAGGGCGCTGCTGTAGTGCAGAGAATTGAGGCAGGTAATATGTTGGCATAATCTTGGTATTGCAGCTGCCAGCATAATGGGAATATTGGACTGCTTTATATCACCAAATAATAAGTAAAACTAAGGGGAGTTAAAATATAGAAAGATAATAATGGGTGGAACTTTGTAGTGTTAAGATTAACATTTCAAAATGAAGGAAACATTAATTTGAACATGCAAATTTAATACATGGATTATATCTTATTTGTTGGAATACATAATAAGCAGAAAACAAGACAATTTAATTCTTCCTCGACATTAGTCACTTAGTTTCAATCCATTTGTGGCAAAATTTTGTGTCACAGAAAAATCAAAATTTAGCTGATTAACAATATTGTCTCCAGCACATTCATGTGTGATGTTTCTTTAAAAAAAACTGCAAGGGGAAAAAAATCCAGCAAACTAGAAAGGTTTACTGCAGGATTGTTTGTCAAAATGAAAACAAAACCCCAGCATTCTCTGATATCCAAAATAAATTTACCTTTCTTCAACTTCAACATGACTTTTTGGTTTTTTTCCCCCTCTCAAGGGCCCCTTGTGATGAGCTGTTCTCCCTCTTCTATTTGGCACTTTTTAATCCTGCTGTCAGAGTCCAAACCTCCGGTTCTCCAAAAGTGCCATTGCTTACTCCAACTCATCCTAAGAAAACATTTGCTGTGTAGCAAACCAAGAATTAAACAATGCCTAAATGTATCTGATACAAGGATGCCAAGTTCCTGTGGCTCTAAAGTACTCTTTTGGGAATTTACAACTTTTAACCAAATATTTAAATATTACAACAATTAATTAAAACATCACAGTCTTTTTCTATGTGCATTGTTAACTGTAGTGCAAATAGAATTAAATAATGGCAGTTGTACTACAGCCAACTAAGTTTTATTTGTAAGTAAAACTCCATCATTTTTGTTTAACAGTGTGTAGTGTTTTGGATTGAGATTAGTTTGGAATTAGAAATAGATTAGGAATGCGAAAATGGAGAGGAAAAAAAAGCAAATGTGTCAACTTCTATTTTCAGAAATGAATCCACATTGATTTAACTTTCCAGCTTAGACTCTGTCAAAAGCAGCTTGGTGTTTGCTTTTTCTTCTCTAGTTCTGTAGTGGCAGCTGTGCTTCCTGTAAGGGCAGAGGCTGACATGGCCCCTTCTGTGCCGTCTTTAACAGCTCCTCCTCCTCCTCCTCCTCTGTCTTGCTTTCAAAACTCCCTGTGCATTTAGAGCCTGATCTTGTGCAGAAAATATCCCTGACATTTGAAGAGCTCCAGGGATTCAACGAGCATGCTCAGTCCTGGCCGACTTCTAGAAAGAGGAAGCTAGTTTACATAGGAGTCATACCAAGCATAGCCTGCATGTCAGCGCAGTTAACTTGCAGCGGGCTGTGAGGAGAATTAGCATGTCTTTGTCCTAGGAAGCCTGAGCTCTTCCAGGCCTTACCCTCCCCCAGCGCAATCTCAGTGGCGACGGTGGGTATAACCTACTCTCCACTTTCTGCTTCCGAAGGGGATCTTTTTTTTTTGCCTCCCGCCCGCCTTTTTTTTTTTTTTTTTTTACAACCACTCCATTTTAATATACTTTTGTTTTGATTAGTCGGAGGCTGGGCCTTGA
>WNWU01000041.1:6194524-6264019 GCA_012654045.1 Ptyas mucosa
AAAGGAAAGGAAAGGAAAGGAAAGGAAAGGAAAGGAAAGGAAAGGAAGATAGACATCAATAGGCAGTTGGCAGTAGGGCTGTTTTTCTGTTGGCGTATGTGCAAAGTACCAACAGACAGGCTGACACACAAACATTGCACAGATCTCTCAATCTCTCTTTTCCGGTTTTTCAGTTTGAAAGTTTTCCACTATTGTTTGGAGAGTGCTTTGTTTAATAGAGATCTGTGAAGAATTTGTTGAGGATAGCAAAGTATAAATCTGCTAAGAATAGGAAAAGAAAAACAAATGAGAAAGCTGGCAGCGAAATGCTGGCGCTGGAAACATGTCAGCTGAAATAACAAGGCCTGCCTTTTCAATAAATTGGATACTCCTCAGAATGTATGTCTTCAATCTCCTGCTTTAAAATAGCAAATATTAGAGATGACTGTGGGAAAAGAGGTTATCTTACCCTAGATGCTTTCAGAGAGTTCTTGTTAAAACCTTTCTCAGCCTGGTACCTTTCAGATGTCCTGGAAATTCTGAAAGGATATCAGTTGGGGTACCAGGTTGCAAAATGTTAGGCTGTCCTTTACAGGTTTCTTTTTTATAAAACTTGATGCCCTGGCAAGACTTGCTAATAATATCTCCCCTTTAAAGAGCCTATTGTTTGGGGGGAGTGTTACTGCTCTGTAATACTTTTTCCCTGGATTAAAATCAAGAAAAATACAACTATGCTTAAACATTTAGAAAATGTAAATAAAAACAAACTAAGTTTATAAAGTTGTACATTTTCTTCTGCTTTAAAGATAGCAATAGCACTTAGACTTATATACCGCTTAATAGTGCTTTACATCCCTCTCTAAGCAGTTTAAAGACTTAGCATATTGCCTCCAACAATCCGGGTCCCCATTTTACCAACCTTGGAAGGATGGAAGCGGAGTCAACCTTGAGCCGTTCAGAATCGAACTCCTGGAGTGAGCAATGAGTTAGCCTGCAGTACTGCTTTCTAACCACTGCACCATCACAGCTCTACTACATGTTCTTAGAATAGGGAAGGCTCTTCCATGCTACTGTCATGTATGGTAGAGCCTTACAACTAATCCTATTGCAGTTGACAGGGTGTACATCCACAGTCAAGATGAGTAAGATCGTGAGAAAAATGTAATAATTTTTAAACATTTTAAATTTCACTGTCTTAGTAAGAGATAATTGACTCTCTTATTGGAGGAGAGAGAATAATATGCACCTTTTTTTCTTCCTTAGATGGTCTCCCAACATGTTGGGCTACAGTTCCATTTGCCATGCCTAGATACTGTTAGTTGTGGGCCAGTGCATTTGGAGGTTATGAGCTGGGAAAGTTCCCTCTTAAGCAATTAAAGAAATAAACACTGTCCTTGTTTGTTTATTTAAGAATTATTTTTGAATGTACACATTTATTACACGAGAGGGTTATGATGAAAAATTAGAATTACAAATATTTTTGACAGAAAAGTATTTCCTAAAGCAAAACTAAACATATATTTGAATATAAGCCTTTGGGGCTATTTAATATCTATTCTGTTCAGTTTGGAAAAAAAAAGTCTTTGGAAAGGAACATAAGTCTATTAGATTATTATTAACACAAATGCTTCCAGAATAGGTCCTGGAACATTATGAGACTTTCCAGAAGAGAGAATCATCTTTCTACCAGAAGAAAATGGAGTAATAGAGTAAGGGAGAATTCTGAAACTTCAGATAACTTGAGTGTGTGGGATTTTCCTTGTGGAAAATATACTAATATACATAGAAAACATATGAGGAACATAAAAGTGAAACACTCCCTTCTGGGTAGTATTCCTTTATGAACCTAGATTTTAAAATTTCCTCTAACTGGGAGATGAGTAGCGTATAAATTAAATAAATAATAATAAATCGCAAGTAAACTCTTCAAAGACTTCCAAGCAACCCATCTTCTTTCTTGCCTGCTGTCTATGCATTTGATTGCTTGAATTAAGGATCCAGATGTCTGAAAGAGCACTTTTATTGTAGGGATATTGCAGTACTCCCACGAGTAATAGATTGTTTCTTGCTGGAAAGTATTCTCATCCCTTATCTCCACCTCCACTTAAGTGAACTTTATAAATATCAGTGCCATAGGAGGGGAAAAATAGAACTGCAGTATAGAAGGTGAATGAGGACCAGTGCCCTATTTCTTACTACTACCTGTTACATTTTTTTTAATATTCACTTTTATACATATTAGTGGAGGGCTCATCTGTTTTCCACTTCAAGGGCAAGGCTGCTCAATCGGCTACATGGCAGTTTTCTTCTTTCCTTTTTCCAGTATTGCAGTGCAGGCCCAGTCCTTGGTATTCAGCCATATAGATAGCAGTGTTTCTTTAAAACAACAACTGTTTTTTGCTCTGTCCCCATGTTGTTATTGCAGGACCTCATAGATCCTTCACAGGGTTAATAGATTGGCTATGATAATAGAGAGACAAGCATACTAAAATGTAGTGGGAGACACAGTGAACTTTTGAGCACTCAAGATCAGGTTAACAGTGTGTCTACAAATAGCACCAGATTTGAACTTTGCCAAGTCTTCTTTTATGACCTTCCTATGAACTTTGTATGGCAGTTGGATAGGTAGTGGCATGTGTTAGTTAGAGGATGTAACTCCAAGAAAAGTGCTGGGTGAGGTTGCCCCTTTTTTAATTTCCCCAGAATTTCTCAAGTTCAGGAATGGTGGTGGTGGTTGTTTTTTTTTTTTTTTTGAAGTTAAAATGGCAGATGATGTTGCTGTTGCCCTGTTCTTTGTTCTGGAATATAGGAGGTGCTTTTTACTTTAACATTTTAAAATTAGGCCAAGATAGGCAGTAATGCAGCTGATATTTGCACTTTCGTGCCAGCCAGGACTGCATAGTTCCAGTTATTGTTTTGTTTAAGTTTATGAAGTTATGCCATGCTACTTTGTAATGACAGAAAGGCATACTACTGGCTTCATCTCTTTTGAGATAGGAGTTCAAGGCAGAATCCAGTGAAAAACATGTTGTATAGCTGTGTAGGAAGAACTATTACATTTATTACACGTATCTTTAGAATGAGATTTGTATTCAAGGACTTCATTGTGAGAATACAGGTTTTGGGGAGAGATCTCTACATTTCAGTAGTATTTTTTTTTCCAAATAATTTTTTATTTTTAAACAAAAATAAAACATAAAAACATCATCATTCCATACAGTTACAGACAGTATATCGATCGGTTTGTGTCCTTTTGTGCTCCCTCCTCTCTTCAACATATCACTATTTTGAGGTTATTTTCATATTAAAAAAAAGAAATTCACTTAATTTATCTCAGCATCAACATATTTCATATAGTATTTTTGATGAATTCATCCCTACTGATTTTTATCCAATTATATATAAACACTGTAAAACATTGCAAATTTTGCGTGCAGTCCAATAGAAAAGATCCATGGAAAGAAGTGGGAACTGGGAAAGGCAGTGTAGCATACATGCTAAATTAATGTTCATTCACCTTAAATGGCACTTAAGGTGGAAAATAATGTGCTACATTTTGAGATTTCAAGGGTCCATACTACAATACACTCATTAACTTATATTTGATTTTTTTTTCAAATAGAACAGAATTGGAGGGATAATATTGCTTCTTCATCAACTAATGGCATTTTCTGCTGCTTCTCTCAGTACTTGGGCCCTTCCACATGGGGCTTTGGCACTACTGCTAGGTTGCTGCCTTATACCAGAATTCATACCCTGTTATTCACTTTGGGAAATCATGTTCATTTTCTTCTGGTTTGGCTGTGGCATAGCTTAAATTGCAACATTTCTGTTTTGGACCATTGTTATTCATTAGCAAGAATTCCTGCCAATCTCTGCCTTGTGGCTTGGTGGCCATTTTGCTCCAGAGCACCATGGAAACCTTATATCAGAGTTCCAGGCGTTTTACAGGAAGTCAGACTTTATTTTTGTCTTGAAGATTCATATTGGAACAATTTACATCACTTGTGTGATTGCAGTAACTTAAAATAAAACTTCACATCCATGAAATTTTAAAATACAGGATAGGTGAAAAATAAATGTTACAAGAGATCTTTTCTATCTGCAACCATATTCCTATAAGTGAACTTCTTCATAAGCGTGTGCCATTAGAATGAACCATTCTTGTGTTTATGTGGACATGATGGAGTCTGTCCTTCTTTATTCCAGTTATTTTTTGTAGTACGATATTCTTGGAATATCACTTGAGCAAGAAATAAGAAATGGGATAAGTTGAGACAATTCCCTTTAGGCATGTTTTGAGGCCCCAAATAGTGTTATTTCTAGTACATTTTATATAGACAGACTAGAAAACTGAATTTTATAACAAAAGAAATTAGATCCATATGTGAAGATCAGAACCACTACTTTTTCCCTCCATTTTTGCATGATAGCTCATATTACTTAGTTGCATATTACATAATTGCTTCGCTTACTTCCTGTAAGGATGAAGCATTAGTTGGCTGCAAACAACATTTGGCAGAGCTATACAAATTAAACAGTTTTGTCTCTTTCTTCCAAGGCAGCCCAGCATACAGATATTTGTGGAGGAGGAGAAGCGTGAGATCTAATGTGCACTGAGCAGTTTGTTTAAAAGCTTGTGAATTGCTATCTTGCAAGTCTAATTTGTTAATAGGGTTTAGCTTCTTTGTATATAAATTGAATAATTTTAGGAGATGTTTGATGAACTTTACATTCAGGAATTGCCTTTGCAGGTTCAGATTTACACAGGAAAAATAATGCCTCTCTCTTCATTGCTTTAGTGACTTAAACAGTGCTGTTGTTTTTAATGCCTGAGGGGGAGGGAGGGGGTGAAGACACAGACAGACAGACAGGATTCACTCACTCTCTGGTTATTTTTCATATTTAAAATACGAAGTAATTTTGGACATTTAAAAACGTTAATTCATTATGAAATTTTATCGTGTGTGCCTTTTGTAAAAATAAACAGTTGTCATTGTTCTCTAGAATTGATTTTCAATTGATATATTTTATGTTACTATTCCAAGTATGTATTTACATAGAAACTAAAAGTTGCAGTTGAAATTTTTTGGGTTTGATTTTTTTTAAAATTAGGTATGTCATATACAGTGTACATGTACTTCCAGTTGTGCATAAAAGTTGCCTGTTGAAACATTGGAATTCTTGTTTAGCACACCCACATTTGTTGGGATGAGAAAGATGTGTGGCTGTTTCTAAGTGAATGTAAGCATCCTGGCTTCTTGAATTAGATGCAAATAATTATAGCATGGAAGGAAATTCTTTCTTGGATGCTTAATCTGGCTAAATAATTTTAGATGTTCTATGCTAACATCTGGTGTGCATTGCTTCTGTTTAGTTCCCCCATCTTATCCCCATCTTGCCTGCTGTGGCATCTTAGAAAGCTATCACAGTCATTCTGTGGTTGGCTTAAATTAAATCACATGGAGCCAGCTAAAAGAATGCTGACATATGCAATTTTTATACTGAACACAGTAAAACCACAGGTCAGAGTTAAAAAAAATTTCTAACTGTTTGTGTCTAGACTCCAGGCTACAAAATTAAGAAAAATGTCATAGCATAACATTGTACATGTTGCAAAAAGATAGATATCAAAATTTGAAAAATGTGAAATGTATTTAACAAAAATATAACATGCTAATGAAGGGAAATTATACATGTCCCAGAATAATGTTGAAGGATCCAATCTGAGTCAGTCACCAGGGCCAAAGGTTTATTCTTCCAAGCTTTTGGGCTTGTGCTGTAGCCCATCATCAGGGAACTTCTCTCTCTCCAGAATATTCCAAAAATGTAGAAGAATAAATGTTTGGCCAATTCAGATAGGATCCTGCAAAAAATATAACATTTATAAAATGCCTGAAAGTTGCAGAAATTTAGTGATTTTACCCCAAGCGGAATCATATTGTCACAGAACTGTAAGGGACCATAGAGATCAGTGTAACTAACCACCTTCTCAATGCAAGATCATCTATGTAGAATGCAGCTCTCTGGCAGATTATCCACTGTGCTTAAATATCTATATTAAATATCTATTATCAACCAATGTTTTTGCTATTATGGCTGGTTGCACAATCAGCCAGGTGTTTAGATTGGATTTAACATTTTTGTCTTACCCATATAATTTAATATAGGGATATATAGGAATAGTTTAATAATATTAAATATATTGTTGGAGAATGTATAAACTGTTCCAAGTAAGGCTGTCTTTTGCAACATGTTTTGTCAATGCTGATGATGTTCAAGTGGTGTTCGAGATATTTTGGAATTGCACCCAAGAAACACTATTTACTTTCTTAGGCCATAGTTGTTCTACTGTTGTTTTACATGTCTTTATATTTTGTAACTTTCTCCTGTTCGTTCCCTCCCCCCCCAAAAAAATTCTGCTGTCTCTAGGTATCCATTATCCAGATTTTTTTTCTTTTGTTATTGACAGTTGGTAAGACTGGGGAATTGTATGTTTGTCTGTTTGATTTGTAAAATCCCAGAGCATCTTAGTTTCGTACTTTTCTATTCCTTTGTCTGTTTTATGGTTGTCTGTTTTATGGTTGCTTGTAGGCAAAAAGTATTTCTTGCAGTTGTTGTTATTTTTATGGTTCCTTACACAGTTAACTAGATGTTCAGACTGGATTTGGAATTTTTGTCTACCTATCAAATCCTTTCCAAGGATCTGGAATAGGCAGATCTGGATGTATGATGGTAGTTACAGATATCGCTTGCAGGATGGAAGCTGCTCCGAGCAAAGCCACCTTTGCAATTGACTGATGGTGAATTTGTCAATTCCAATGGTATTCAAGTGGCGCTCCCATTGTTTTGGATGATGATGGTAATAATCAGAAGCAGCAGCAGCATAACAATGTGAAAGCACAGCTGCCAGTTTTTAGTTGGTAGTGACCTAGGATATCATTATGTATCAGCATAGTATATGTCAGCCCTGGAGGCAGCCCTGGAGGCAGTTCGCACCACTTCGGGAGAACTGGTTGTTAACTTTCTGAGCAGTTTGGCAAACTGGTTGTTGGAAGAAATCATTAGGGCAGAAAACCGGTTGTTAAATTACTTGAATCCCACCACTGCCTGGAGGCTATCTTTTTCTTCTAGCCTCGGAGTCTTGTATCGTTGGGGGTGTTACTGGGAACCCTAACATTATATGTGTGGATCCAAGCAGTGTAGCCTTTTACAATTAACAGCTAGAAATTTTGTTAATGTGTAGGTTTTCTAAGTGCTGTTCAAATTCTTTTGGTATGGCACCCAGTGGGCTGATAATGAAAGTTCTCCACTGTAGTGGGAACAGCATCCAGGAATGGGGCTGTCCTTGTCTGTCAGCCAATTGGACTGAGTCTGTCAAAGCTACAAGGACACACCCTCTGCTAATGGTTCCAGCTTTTGACTCAGTCTTGGTCAAGGACAGACATGGTTCTTTTAGCTGACCTATTTTTGGATCACTTTCCCATTACAATTGAATTAACATCTTGCATCCACATCAGACTGTCAGCTGGCTCCCAGCCTCAGCTAGTGGAGCCATGCCTTTTCAGCACGAAGGGCTTTAGCCTGACCCTGAAGGCTGAAGGCTGTGTGGTGGCAAGCCAGATGAAAGAACATTCCTAGCTGGGCAGCGAGCAGCAGCATTGCTCAACGCAGATCCCGGGCAAACTCCTGAGCAAGCGCCAGGCTTTAGCCATGCTCAATAGGAGCAGGGCCTGATTCGGGCGAACTGCTCGGCCGGGAAATGGCCCAGGACACTGCAGCTGCCGCCATTAGTACGGACACTGCTCTTAGCCCCAAGGATCTGGCTCTCTTGCCTCCTGACAGTGGAAATTTGGCGGGACCCTCTGGACAGAGGCCCATAGGCAAGAGAGCTGTGGCTAACCTATCCCGGCACCGCAGAGCCTCCAAAATGTCCTCTAAGGCATTGGAGATAGACGCGGTTTGGCAGCAGAAGGCTATCGATTGGGAGATCGAAAAAGCCTTAAAGAGAGAGGATCGTCAGAAGGAGTCATCTCAGACGGTCCTGGATCAGGCAGCAAGTTTGCACCTTTTCCGTTGGAGCTGCTGGAGGACTTTGACATCCACCCAGCCTTGCAATGATCACCAGATGATGTTAGCAAGCAGCCCTTGACTAATCTGCCTGGCAACAGAGAGCCTTTGCTGAGTTTAGCTCCATAGGCTTCTCACACAAGTTCTGCCTGGCAACAGTCTGTCAGGCAGAAGGCTACTGGCATAGACGCCACTTTCACTCCAACGGCCGCAGGGCTCCGTCCAGATCAAGTGCCTCCCAGCATGGGAGAGCTAATCTCACAGGCAGGGTGGATTTGATTTAAATCAAGTCGATTTAAATCACAATTTAAATCATGATTTAAATCACTAATAAAAAGGCTTGATTTAAATCAACTCGATTTAAATTATAATTTTTAAAGAACAACTGTCATCTCTGTCCTGCAGCGGCTCCTCCTCTGACCTGCTGTTGATTCACCGACAATCCCAATATTGCAGAATATACAGCCTCATGCTACGTAACTAAGCTCTGTTTCATGCTGAATAAACTAAATTATTAATGTATCTTAAATAGAAGAGTATCTTTAGATAGATTTTTACTTCAAAAGCATTTTATTAAAATTTAAATTTGATAAAAATCAAATCCGATTTAAATAAAAAAAACTGATTTTTTTGATTTTTTTAAAAAAATCATTGATTTTTATCCACCCTGCTCATAGGCTATCAAGCAGGGAATAGCAGCTGGTTTACAGCAGAACTGCTCCCCTTCACTCTGATTATCCCTTGTCTCATGCATTCCTTCCAGTGATATTTATATCTCAGGGGAGTTTTGTACATCACATGGACCCTACTCCCAAGCCCTTCACACCATTCTTTGGTGTCTGAAGAGGAGAAAGGAAGGGATCTGGACCTGTCAGAGGATGAGGGATTACAGTCCGATTAGCCTGCATTTGCAGGACTGTTCAGACCAGGCTTGTTTAAATCTACTTTTCAAAGCAAAAAATTCCACCAACATGGCGTCCACTCCACCATCTTTGGATCCTGTAGCAGGACCCTCTGATTCTGCAGGCTCCTTGTTTTCTGAGCCGACCAATGAGGTGGAAGTGATGCCATCTCCCCGCCTATTTTTGGATGCTGTACAATCTAGTGGACCGCGCCACTGACAGGGCCTAAGCCAGGTTCACTGGACAAAAGGTTCTATAACATGGGGCCTGTGTTCTCAAAGGCTTTTATGGTGTCTATGATGGACACCCTGGTGGCTGCATTAACTGCACAGGCTGTGATACCAGAGGCCCCGGAGGAAGCCCTCTAACCTGAGGACAGGAGGGCAGAGCAATCTTTGAGGAAGACACATCAGGCAGCCGCCTGGCCATCAAGGCTTTCACGGCAGCCTCGTTGTTTAATAGACCCTCTCTTCTCTGGCTAAAGTAGTTACAGGATCAGATCCCGATGGGAGATATCAGAGCCCATCAGGACTTGAACAAATAACAGGTGGCTCTGGAATTTTCCACAGATGCAACGCTAAATGCCGCGAGGTTTGCGTCAAAGGCCATTGCCTCAAATGTGACTTCCAGGCGACTCCTGTGGCTCCGCCAGTGCAGGCGGATGCCAAACACAAGTGGAGACTGGCCTCCACCCCGTTTTCAGGAGAGTGGCTCTTTGGCGATTCCCTTGATCCAATCCTGGTGGAGGCAAGGAATAAATGTAAGATTCTTCCATCTCTCTCCCGGTGGGCGGAGTCCTGCCCCACCCCTTACTTCTGACGCCAAGCATTTAGGGGATCGGACACCGGGTTTGGCTTGCCGCACCCATTTTTTCAACAATAGGAACAACCGCAGGATAAGGTAGGGGGCTATAGGCAGTTTCCTCCCAAACACCCCTTTCGAGGGGAGGAAACCGTTCTTTCAAACGCCAGAAGTAGCTGCATCACCAAAGCTCCCATTGGTGGCCGCCTGGCCTATTTTGCCAGGGTTTGGGAGGGTACCACCCATGCGTCTTGGGTCATGGGTCTTGCAGACAGTCCGGTCGGGCCTCTCCTTAGAGTTCCTCTCCACACCCCCGAGGTTTTTCATTTGCTGCCCTGTTTCAGGGCTCAAGGTGAAGCGGGACCTCATGCAAACTGCTATTCAGCATTTGCTGGATATCCAAGCGATTCAGCTGGTTCCTGAGGACCAGCAGGGGTTGGGATTTTATTCCATCCTCTTTGTAATTCCAAAGCCCTTGAGGGGGGAGGGTGCAGAGCAAAACGATTGGGGGGAGGACTACAGACCTAAAATGATTGAACCGCCTTATCATCTACAAGCGGTTCAAAATGCAGGCTCTTCAGTCCATTTTGGATGGCGTTAGGGAGGGCGACTTCCTCACTTCCATTGATCTTACCGAAGCTTTTCTTCATGTCCCCATTTTACCAGGATATAGGCAGTACCTTAGGTTTTATTATGCAGGCCGGAATTCTCAATATAAGGCATTGCCATTCAGCCTATCATCAGCGCCCAGGGCATCTACGAAAGTATTGGCAGCCTTAGCGGCATGCCTCTGGTCTCTTCCTGTGCACGTCCAGTGCTATCTGGATGATATCCTGATCCAGTCCGCCTCTGTCCCCCAGGCATGTGAGGATCTCAGACGTATCATACAGGTGCTTCAGGATCACGGGTTTTCAGTAAACTCCACCAAGAGCCATTTCACACCAACTAACAGGTTGCTGCATTTAGGAGCGGAAATAAATATCTTGGTGTTCAACATACACCTCTCCAGGAGCGCCAGGCGAGTATTAATTGGCAGGTAGAGTCAGCAGGCACCGTACGGTTCCCCTGGCCACTCTCTTGCAGCTCCTGGACAAGATGGTATCCTGCATTTCTATTGTGCCCTGGGCACGCCTTCATGCTAGGTCACTCCAGTGAGTTTTCCAATTTAGGAAAACCAAAGAAAAGAGCCAGTTCTATTTCCCATAATTCCAGATTTGAGCATGAGATTAAACTGGTTTCTATGCTATCAATTTCTTGCCATGTCAAAAATCAGGCTTGCCTTTTCTTACACTGTTCTAATGTAGGTACCGCAGCAAATTCCCCATAATCACTTGGCAGCCACAAATAAAAAGGCAAAAAATGGAACAGTCTCAGACACAAGTTACTCTCTTCTTCTGCATGTATGAAAAAAAAATCATAATTATGGAAAAGGATATTGTAGTTCGTATGTCACACGTGAGAGAATGAGACAAATATTGTTTTCTTTCAGACAGCATGTTTTGTCTGACATAAATTAAATATGACTCGTGCAGCTGACTCAGTGGCCAAAACTGGGGCATCTTCCATCACCTTGCATTGCTGTGGCCATTTTCCATGAAGTTGGATTATAAAATTGATAACCTGAGGCTGTAACAAACTTCCATTGTTCCCTTTCTGTTACCATCCATGAAATCAGCTTTCTCTGGCAGTAGTTGGGACTGAACAAAAATCAGTCCAAGGAACACGAACTGCTATTCATAAGATCCATTAAGAAAAAGATTTAAAGTGACACTCTTGATTTATGTTCTATATTATGTTTAGGAGCTGGGGCTATTTCAGAGAGTAAATTGGTACTTCTTAATCCCCCAAAAGGTATTTACATAAAAGATTTTGTGGCTAGGTGTCAATATCCCAACTTTTTTTAAGATCACACAGTGAGTTCACAAGTCCTATTTAATTTCACAGTTTGGGGATCTAATATTACTCATATATGAGCTGGTGAACTTGTAAGCTGAAATAAATATTTTCATGCAATCTATGTTTAAATCAATTCTGTTCATGCGATTTCACTTTCTTCTTCTCTGCTCCTAATCGGCAGAAGTAGAACAAATGAATGTTCAGTAACATATTTTGGTGACCCAGGCATTAAAATTATCACCTGAAAATAGAATGTGCTTTAAGTAACATTTCCAAGGTCCTGCTTATGTAGTTCCATCATGAAAGCTTAAGAAATTGACTATATAGTATATCATCAGATGACATCCATGAAAAGCCGAGACTTAGTTTATCTGTCATAAAGTTTTGGTGAAAGCAATCCATGAAACGAATCCCAAGGAAATGGTCTCTAGTACAGGCAGTTGTCATGTCTTCTTCGGAGTCTGAATCTGCAGTGGGAAGATGAGCTGGAACAAGAACTTACAGAGATGGAAAGGCTGGCTTCGTTGGCCTTGGAGGAAACTGGGGAAGGGCAGTCAGTCCAGGCAAGGCTTTTCTGAATTTGTAAGGCCTGCAGACAGGGACAGCTCAGGAGAAGAGCAAGTACCTTCCTGATCTGAGAGCAAGGAGGGAAGAGAGACGGCAAGATCAACACTGATTGAGCCGGCTTCGAGGGAAGAGAGTGCCCCGCCCCCTTTCACAAGGCAAACCTGGGACTGAGATGTAAGGAGGTGTCGGTGGGAGGAGCATTTGTCGGGAACAAGCGTTGAATCTGTGAAGCCTTATGTGTACTTGCCAAAGCCTGAAGATTGCTGTACTCTGTCTTGTGGGGCTTGCCAGTTTGCCTGCTTTGCTGAGCTTCTTGCTCTGGTTACTGTTTAGCTAACCTGACTTATTGGACTGCTGGCCCTGGTTGCTGTTTGGTTAACCTGGCTTACTGGACTACTTGCAGCCAGAGGCTTCTGAAAGTGCGTGTAACCGCTTTGCTCCAGGACTTGTAGTGAATGTAGGAACGTTTGGGGACACGGTTGGAGCAATAAAGGGGAGTTAGACCTGTTCTCTGGTTGCGTTGCTTTCATGCCAACAGTAGTCCTTGACTTATGACCACAATTGAGTCCAGGATTTATATTGCTAAGTGAGAAATTTGTTAAGTGAGTTTTGCCCCATTTTACGACTTTTCTTGCCACATTAGTCAAGTGAATCACTGCAGTTGTTAAATTAGTAACCCGGTTGTTAAGTGAATCTGATTTCCCCATTGACTTTGCTTGCAGAAGGGGATTACATGACCCTAGGATACTGCAACAGTCATAAATGTGAGTCAGTTGTCAAGCATCCAAATGTAAACCATGTGACCATGGGGATGCTGCAACAGTCATACGTGTAAAAAATAGTCATAAGTCGCTTTTTTCAGTGCCGTTGTAAGTTCAAACAGTCATTAAATGAACTGTTGTAAGTCGAGGACTACCTATAGTCTGCTTGTCTCATTGTATAGTAGCACTTACTTTTAACTTCGATTTTACTCACTGAATTTTACTTTTTGATACATGCTATATTATAGGTAGCTTGTGCTTTAGGAAAACAAATGGTAAATTCTTTTATATCCTAGATCTGAACATTAACTTTTACATATTTTTTACAATCTTTCTTATTTTTTATGGTATTTGTTTGGATTTGCCAGTGTAATAATTTCCAAATTGAGAACGAAGTGATTGGCTATAATTAATTTCCAGCTTTTCCTATCAAATTTAGAAACAGTGTAGAAAATGTAAATGCTCCACAAAACAGAACAAAACAAGATGACTTGATAAGTACTGAGTCTCGATATAGGAATTTTGGTTATTTGAGTAGCCACTAATAGCTTTCCCACTTTCAGAAAAAAATCTTTGTAGTTTTTGTAGATCCAAGTTAACTTTTATCCTTTGGATTTGCATGTGGCTGTAAACCAAACCTACTGGTTTAATGCATGTAAGATAGTATCCACCATACTTTTTAAATAAAGAAATTATATCCGTTCATATATCAGTTTGCTTTTACAGAACCATTGAGAGAATTGCCTTTTACTCAGTAGAAAAGTGATAAATTCACCCTTCCTTTCAACAGGCCTATTTTTAAATAGCCACTGCAAAGAAAAAGCCTGACATGGAAGTCAGTAATTGATGCTAGATCCAGATTTTAGCATTTTTGTTTAATGTGAATTTCTTACAACTTTGTTATTGTTGGTTTCATGATTCCTTTCTTGTAGAAACGTTATAATGGCACAGAAGAAATGGTTCTTTTCAACATGCAAGAGTTTGTGGCTGGTTTTAACTTTTAGCTATTTTTTACTTTTACTTAATATTAGTTTAAATATTATTTTATTGACTTTTCATGCATTAAACATCATGCCAATCACATACCAGTAGACATTAACAATATATTAAAGCTGATCTGAGAGATACAAATCTGTATTTGTTCTTAATAGTTTGTAATTCTCACATCTGCTGTCTTTCTTTTCTTCTGCTGCAGTAAAATAATGTAATGTGCTTTGAAGTTGACCTTCAAAGAGATGTGTTTAAATGACTGTGATTTAGAAGAAATTGTCTAGAAAATGATGGATAGTCTAATTTTCTAGCGTTTGTTTTTTTCTATAAAATATTGATAAAAATGATGGTGATGGAAAAAAGTAATCGAATGCACAATATTGTGTTTCCTTCAAAAACAGCAATTTATGTTGTTAATTATCTATAAAAAGAACACATTTAGTTTTCAAGGATAGAGTGTTTAAATAAGTACTATGCTCGATGTGGCAGCTGTTTTAAAAGTGATTAAAATAACTTTCGAATTAATATATTTGAATTTGATTCCAAACTAAAAATTCTTACAGAATTTATTCTAGAACTGATTCCTAAGGCAATATAACATAAAAAGCAATTAAAATCTAATAAATAACATTAACAAATAATGTTAACAATAAACAGGTAACTTAAAATATGTAACATTTAACATACTTTGGTTAAAAGAATGTTGTATGATAGATAATATAAAAGGCTTTTGGAAATAAAAATTACTTAAATATAACAACACAAAATGAATATAAAATGGAGGGAGATTTAATGAGAGAATGTAATGACATTTGCCTGGCAATAGAAAAATAACAAGATTTATTGTCAGGCCAGTCTTTGTAGGGCTTCCAAAACTGGACTGTTTGTTTATGTGCTTCTACTAAAAAGTGTGCTACTCAAATAGCCCTCTGCCATAATTCAGTATTCAAGGCCTTTGGTGACTATCTTGGAGAATATTTGGGCCCAATTCTTGAAATGCTCCATAAGTTGTTACCTACTCTTTCTGTTAGGACTTGAAATACGTTGAGGCCTGAAAGTGATTTTTTCACTGGCATTCTGTGACCTTATCTGCCATAATGTCTGTATTAACATGAACTTTATAAATTAACTTCAATAACAAGATAATAAGCACTAATATATATCATGATATAGAAATCTAAGCAGGGGATCACTGGGGCATGGTTCACTGAATTTTAGCTCTTTTAGACAAATAGAGTTTAAAGGATACTTGTGTTCCCAGGTTATAAACATAATCCCTTAATAGAAGTAGAGTTTGTTCCAGAACAGGTTAAACTCCATGCACGAAGATTAATCAACTGTTTGCTAAAGGTGCTTCCATCTTTTTTGCAATTGGCTTCACTTTATTGCGGAAGCCAATTTTATCCATTCCTATGGCCAGACTCTGATGAAGCACATCTACTGCCTTGATTATTTTTATAAAAAACTCAAGGTGGCAAACATAACTAATAATCCTTCCTCCTCCTATTTTACCCACAACAGCAAACCTGGCTTGAGAGTAACTGTCCCAAAGTCATACAGCCAGCTTTCATGCCTAAAGCAGGACTAAACTCACAGTCTCCCAATTTCTAGTCTGATGCTTTAGCTACTAGACTAGACCAAACAGGTTGTATTTTTGTTATTTTATGTAGATGCTAAATATGGGAGATAAAATGCAGACCGTGGGCCAGAAGCATACATCACATGGTATAATGCATAAAACTTCAGTTATACACATTTACAGAATAACCAAGTATGAATGGAATTTCCACAAAGCTTTAGTGCTCGTAGCCATCTCAGACAGTGTCTTAAGAAAAAAAATAATGCGGTTGATAATATCAAAAGCCACTGAGAGTTCAAGGAATAAAAACAAGATTTTATTCTTTCTGGCTTTTTCTCAGTAAAGGGTCTTCCCTTTACTGAGGGAAGCTACAATAGCTATTTTAGTGTCAAAACCTGGTCCTAAGTACCAGCTGAAGTAGATTTGAAAAGTTCACCCACAAAATTCATTCTTGTGGCCTTAGATTTTAAATCCACTTAAACAGCTAGTCCTGAAAGAGCTATTAATTGAAACATTTGCTGCTGGGCTATAAAGAAAGAATATTGTAGCATATTTATCTGTGGTTATACAAGGGTAAAGCCAAAGTTAATTTCATCAATATTACATTTCTTTGTTAAAATTGGAATCCAAGGTGGCTGGACTTACAGAAATATACTAAGTCACCAAGCAGTGGCCTTGATGCTGCTAAAATACAGGTTCTAACTTGCTGTTAATTTTGCAGTTCTACTCTTGCATACATTTTCTTTGAAGTAGAAAAAGCAATTATTAAGCTTTGATTACTTTCACTTAATGACAGACAGATCTTTGATCAGTTTAGCTTTTCTGTGTCTTTTGTTCAAACACTTTCTTGGAACTACAGAGAAAACCCAAGGAGGATTCAGGGCTGCTTAAATTCTGGGAAAGCTAAGGTAATTTGGATTCTATTGCTATATAATGCATACTTCAATGAATAAGCAGACTTGCTCACCTGTGATACTTTACTGTCTAAAACTATAGGCTTGAGTGTTTATATTGAGATCAGAGTCAAAGACCAAACAGAGAAATCTCATAATCTGTATTTGTAACTACACCAATCTAAGATGTGATCTAAAATAATTTACCGTAACTATTCAAACAAACCAGGTAAAATAAATTTCCATAGAATAGCCACCACTAGGTTTTTAATAGTCTCTTTAGTTTATCATGGACATCAAGTAAAATTGAAAGATATAGGCCTGCCTCATGGAACAGTTGAATAATAATTTTGATATGCATTTTCATTTAGGCCAGTAGATACATGTATTTTACTAGTTATTCACTGATGGAAATTTGTATTCATTGTCTGCCCCTTGTAAAAAAACAGACACTGTTTGTGTATAGAATCTAACATTTATAAGTGCATCAGGAATTTCCACTGAGTCACAGAATGCACAAGGTTTGTTACGCAGCATGTTGCATTAAAATCAAAATATATTTTGAAATAAATTTACTATACAATTCCCCCCCCCCCCCCAATATCTATCTTAAAAAATTCTAGTCTAGTTGTTAAAGCTTCAGGCTAGAAAGCAAGTCCTGCTTTAGCCATGAAAGCCAGCTGGGTGACTTTGGACCAGTCACTCACTCTCAGCCCAACCCATCTCATAGGGTTATTGTTGTAGAGAAAGTAGGAGGAGGAAGGAGTATTAGGTATGTTCACCACCTTGAGTTATATATTTATTTATTTATTTATTAAATGTATATACCGCCCTACTCCCGAAGGACTCAGGGCGGTGAACAGTTAAACGGTAAATACATGTGATACAGATATTCAAAAAACCGATTAAAATACAATTAAAAATTTGGTTCAGAAATAGAATTAAATTAAACACCTCAAAATTTATAGGGCAGATTCAAAATTAAAAATTTAGAAGCAGTTTTAAAAGAGGTTAGGCCAGGCCGGCCTGCTGGAATAGAAATGTTTTGAGGGCACAGTGGAAAGCGCGAAGATCCGGGATTGTCCGTATCTCTATCTGGAACGAGGGAAGCTCGTTCCAGATGGCGGGTGCTTCCACAGAGAAGGCTCTCCCCCTGGGGGCCGCCGGTCGACATTGTTTGACTGACGGCACCCCGAGAAGTCCCTCTCTATGGGAGCGTACTGGTCAGTGGGAGGTTATTGGTGGCAGAAGGCGGTCTCGTAGGTATCCCAGTCCTAAGCCATGGAGCGCTCTAAAGATGGTAACTGAAACCTTGAAGCGCATCCGGAAGACCACAGGGAGCCATTGCAGCTCGCGCAGGAGGGGAGTCACATGGGAGTGCCACGTTGCTCCCATAACGACCCGCGTGGCTGCATTCTGGACCAGCTGGAGCCTCCGGGTACTCTTTAAGGGGAGCCCCATGTAGAGAGCATTGCAGTAGTCCAGGCGGGAAGTGACGAGGGCATGAGTGACTGTATTTAACGAGTCCCGATCCAGAGAGGGACGCAACTGGCGTATCAGGCGAACCTGATAAAAAGCTCTCCTGGCCACAGCCGTCAGGTATTCTTCTAAAGACAGCTGTGAGTCCAGGAGGATACCTAAGTTGCGAGCCCTCTCCGTGGGGGCCAATGACTCGCCTCCAATAGTCAGTGATGGTACCAACTGACTATAACGGGATAACGGAAACAACAGCCACTCGGTCTTGGATGGGTTTAGCCTGAGTCTGTTCTTCCCCCTCCAGATCCGTACAGCCTCCAGGCACGGGGATATCACTTCAAGGGCATCATTGGGGTGGTTTGGGGTGGAGATGTACAGCTGGGTGTCATCAGCGTACTGGTGGTACTTCACTGGGATCTCACCCAGTGGCTTCACATAAATGTTGAACAGGAGGGGCGAGAGAACCGACCCCTGTGGTATCCCACATACAAGGGGCCTAGGGGTCGATCTCTGCCCTCCTGTCAACACAGACTGCAACTGGTCAGAGAGAAAGGATGAGGACCACTGCAAAACGGTGCCCCCCACTCCCAACCCTTCCAACCGGTGCAGCATGATACCATGGTCGATGGTATCAAAAGCCGCTGAGAGGTCTAATAGGACCAGAACGTAGGAAAAATCCCTGTCCCGAGCCCTCCAGAGATCATCAACCAATGCGACCAATGCCGTTTCCGTGCTGTACCCAGGTCTGAAGCCCGACTGGAACGGATCGAGATAAGCCGATTCATCCAGGTACTGAGGAAGCTGTCGTGCCACCACATTCTCAACAGCCTTCGCAAGAAAGCAAAGGTTGGAGACTGGACGGTAATTAGCCAATACTGCCGGGTCCAGGGAAGGCTTCTTGAGGAGACGTCTCACCACTGCCTCTTATATGAATATGAAAAATAATAACCCTGAAATAAGCGCTTGGCCTTATTGCCATGCGCTCAAAAGCCCGATTGGGCTTATTATCAGGGGATGTCTTATTTAGGGGGAAACAGGGTAATAGTTGCAAGGTTCTAAGTTTTGAAGCACTATAAAGGATGTGGATTATTGTTTTGTCTTTATAAACAAATAAGGATGAAGTATTTCCACTGTAATGAACACATTTCAAAATTGCTTTCATGGCTTAAGAAGCCCTTACTTAGTTTCTAAGCATTGATAACACAGTAATTGTGATGAAATTTATGTAATTGTTGAAATTCCAACTAATTCTTATAGAAACTCATGACAAAGAAATACGTAAATCTGAATATTCTTTGAAACATAAACCTTAAAAAGAAGGAGTAGCAAATATTTGGAAAAGAATTTTATGTTTCTTAAATATAAACACTCACAATGTTATTCAAAGTGCAGAAAAGGAGTAAGAAATGACCAAAGAAATGCAAGGTATATGATAGGAAAAAGAAATATGGATAAATCTAGTTTAAATCAATACAGTTCACTGTACCATAGTATTCTATTGTTGCAAACTATTTTTTGCTTTAGACATGTCCATACATATGGCAAAAGCAAGAATAGTTGGCAAAACATTGCCTTTTGTTCTTTAAATCTCTCTCCTCTTTTTAAGGATATCCCTAATTGCATTCAATTGCAACTTTTACAGTCTTCTCTTTCCTAAATATATCTAAAGACAATCATTTAAAGTAAATGAAAGACATTAGTTTTCCTGTGGTTTCAAATGGGATGCCATAAAGCAAAAGAAATGTAGTTTGTTGTATATTGATCTACTATGTGCTATGTTTGCATAACAGTGCTATGTTTGCATCTGAAATTACTTGAAATTGGACATAGAAAGGGTTGCAGCTGAAGCAATTGGCTTTGTTTCTATTGCATGTGTCAAATAGAATGCCATGGCCATCTCAATGAACACTGAATTAAGTAAGAAAATAAAGTTCACTAACATTGTGCAAACACTTGGATTTAAATATTTATCTAGGCTGTACATAGCGCTTGAAAGGCTATCTAAGCACTTGTTATGTATGCACAGACACTTTATTGGCTATCCCAGTGGAACAGTTCTCTTGTCTATAAACAGGCAGACAACTGGGATAGCCTTATAGACCCTACCAAAGACCATGCTTGCTCTAATGAGTAAACACTTTCCAGTGCTTTGCTCAGTCCTAATATTTTATGTCATGTGGCAAAAATGGGACGACTACAATAAATACTGAATATCTATATTTTACACTATCAAGTTTTGAAGTTGGTAGCATAGACGTTTGAACTGCATCCATCAGCAAGTGATAATGTTTAGCTTCAGCTCCTGATTTTGTCATATTAAACTATCATTATTATTAAATTATACTCATCTAAAACTAGCGTAGCCTGTTCCTAACGCTTTAATAATTATCACTTCACTTAAACATGGGAGTATATTCCTGTAACAGTAATTTTCAGATAGGGCTTGCAGCAAAATTTGGCAACATCATGTCTGTGTCTCCATTTTGAGTTTATTCTGCTCACACAGTAAGTAGCCAAGTGAGAAAAGTAGGATGGGCATATTGTTGGAATATTATGAATGGTTTTGCCCACTATAAATGGTATGATAATACTTCAGGATTCAGTTTCAGTAAATCTGAACAATCGAAAATTAAGGTGGATAAATACTAGTAGCACATTTCAAAGTAGATATTTAACAAATAGAATTTGTTAACACAAGATGTACTGTAATGTTAGTCCCAAAATGGAATGGCTTTATAGAAGTATAAGGTTGTAAATTATTACTAACACATCAATTAGGATTTAGTTCTAATGTATACAGGTAATGTTTTAACAATCACAATTTGGGCCAGCAACTTGGTGGCTAAGTGACATAGTTACCAAGTGGAAAATCATGTGACTGTGACTATGCTTATGATTTAATTCAGCTTTCCTGTTTTCCCACTCCCGCATCCTTCGGAATGCTTATCCCAGTGCTGGAATAATTAGCAAGAAGGAAATTAATGTTTCCATGTTTATTGGAGAGGAAGAGATTACAAGAGAGTAAGCATCAGGGTGGATTTGATTTAATACACATCACGATTTAAATCACTAGTAAAAAGGCTTGATTTAAATCAACTTGACCCTCTGTTGAATCACCGATAGTCCCATTCACTTTAATGGGATGGCTGGTGATGCAGCAGTGATACAACACAATGAGGGATGTAGCGGGCAGCAGGTGAGTGGATGCCCGCTAACAGGTGCTGTCACGATGGATCCGAAATGACAGGTGCTCTTTAATATTATATTTGTAAGTTGCTTAGAAGTTTTCACTTTCATTTTTACTGCTTGCCCTTCCTCCTCCTGTACCACCTGCCTGGTGGTACAGATGCATTTCTCTTCAAACAATCATATAGTTTGTAGCATACACAGATTTGCGAAACAATGGGATAAAGGAATATTCCTGAACTTTGTTTTATAATTTATCTCATGATTACTGTGAAATTTTGTGAATGCATAATGCAGTGCATGTTATCTCAGCTTGCAGAGTTTGGATTCATTGAATGAATTTACCAAAAATGTAAATATTTCAGAATATACAGCCTCATGCTACATAACTAAGCTCCATTTCATGCTGAATAAACTAAATTATTAATGTATCTTAAATAGACAAGTATCTTTAGATTTTTACTTCAAAAACATTTTATTAAAATTAATTTGATAAAAATTGGAAAAATCCAATTCAAATTTTAAAAATCTGATTTTTTTTTTTAAAAATTAATCATCGATTTTATATCCACCCTGTAGGGGGGCACAACTGCATGTACTGTACATTTGGTGGAAGGCCTTCCCATAGGCATTTGAAATTAAACAGAATCAGATATTTTATTGATTCACTAGTCTTAACCATTTAACTACAGAGAATTAGAGTTGTGATGTTCTCACTATCACAAAACCTCATTATGTTCTTTAAGCAGGGAATATTAGAGTTTTGGAGAGTATTTTTCTCTGATCTCCCATCAAACTTTAAAATGTGGAATTGGAGAAATATAATAGATGTCTGTTAATGAAGATTCTCAATCATCCAGGTAGGATTGTCTGAAAGTTCAGCCATGGCACCTTGACTTATTTTCTTGGTTGCTTGAGATGTTTCATTGCTTAGGGGAATCAAAGTAGGCAGAGAGTCATTGGAAAGTACAAACTCCTAAAATTCTTAGGGGTATTCTCACACCAACCTCAGGGTTTATTCCCCAAAACATGTGACAATATGTCAGTGAAGGTTCTCGGTCATCCAGGTAGAATTGTCTGAAAGTTTGAGTCATGGCACTCATAATAGATAACAATAGATGCCCTACACATGTAGCAAACTGAGAAGCCCTTTCCTTATACTTTCAGGTTTACCTCCTAAAGGATTTTTAAAACCTAACTATATAATTTCTGCTATGAGAGCTAATCAGGAAGCAGGAAAGTGCTTCAAATAAATGGAACTTATCTTTGAGGGTTCTCCTTGCCTGCCTGGGCATTTTCTTGTCTGAAGGATGAAAGGGCAATATATAAATGAATAAATAACAATGCCTGTAATACATTTAATTTGTATTTTATCTGGGATAAGAGAGGGGATAATACGTGGTAAACTTCCTTTCTTTGCTAGGACTGCACACAGAAATAAAAAGGAATGCTTTGTAAAATTCTTTGCTGTGAGTGAAAATGCATTCCTGGAAGAATTAAATCAACTGCACTGGAAGACAATGGCCTCAGTAGTTCCTGGAAGTGTTCTCTACATGTGGATATACAATTGGACAATGTGGGAATGTCTTTGACATAGCCTGTAAAACCTCTGGAAAATGCAACTGCTTTAATGCTTCAAGGAGATACACTTAATTCCAGCCAACATGTTTTGTTGAAATAATTTTTAGTTAGAATTTTTGTACAGAACAATGCAGTACTCTTGCTTCTGTGAGTATAATATTTAAGTGAGTACAAAATACCTCATTTTGTCCTTAATGAAGTTTAATTTTCTAGTAAGAACATAAAAAAATTGAGAGCATTATCAATGGAAGATAATAGCCTTCTACATCACTAGTAAAATTTCATGAGTTAGGCACAATGGTTTTCAGAATAAAAACCTAATCTGAAAGCATTTTTTAAATACAGAAATCAATTATGACAACATTCAAAGGTTTTCCACCTGCCTTTTTACAGTATATTACTGTAAATTATGGCACAAGAAAGGAATTGATTGGGTTAAGGAAAAAAATACAAATGTAGATGCGCTTTCATATATGAAAGGAAAAAAGACCCCTCAAGCATTTACAGACCAGTAGTTACTGTAAAATATATTCATAGAATCCTGAGCAAAGAGGTAGAACTGTATTGTCAAATAGATGGAGACATTTAACTCTGCTTCTTAGAAATGATTAAATCTAGACTGCAAAGCTTTGTGTTGTGTGCATTTGTAGCCATACGGTTGGAGTGATGTAATATTACGATAGACAAACAATATGTCACATTATCTCTTGTGTTTTGTTTGTATTTCATCATGTTGTCTAACATTCCAGATCTTTGTGAGGAAAGCTGATGAATAGGGCTATAAGCACAGGTATTTCAGAGATAGTCTGTGTCCCTGCCCAGTTGCTTGCTGAAACAAAGAGAAGTATTCTGAGGATAAATACTCTCTGTGCCATAAACCAGACAGGGTAAAAATTTGGAAACCTGGGGTATGGCTCTTTATTTTAAAGCATATATATCATCTAAGATTTTTTCTTTTCAAGCTTGGCAACTTTAAGAGGTATGGATTGATTCCTAGAATTCCTTTAATTTTAAGATCCAGCTTCTTTATTGCATCAGACAGTCTACTGCAGATCATTTGGCGTCTTAGCCAATAACATGATGCAAAAATATATTTTAAAAAGTGCACATATATTCATATCCCAAACTAATGTCACTTCAGGCCTCCAGTCACACTCTCTCAGTCCAACCCACTTCATGGATTTGTTGTTTGAGGAAAAGAGGCAGAGGAAGATGTGTTGGATAAGTTTGCCACCTTGAGTTTGTAAAAATAATAAAGACAGGATACAAATAAATAAATAAATACCTTACATATTTATCTCTAACTATCCATCCATATCTTACTCTCTGGTCAGTGCCATCTAGTAAGCTTTCATACATACATACATACATACATACATACATACATACATACATACATGCTATCATATATTTTTCTTATAGCATTCAGCAGCAGGAGTACTGTTTTAAATATCTTAAGGATATTTTGTGAGATTTTGACAGTTTTTAAAGGTTTTTTTTTAGGACTTGTAGATACCACTTGGCAGTGTTGCAGACAACATCACATGTGTGAGTTGCAGCATAGTCAACTCTTGATATAAATGGTAGAATCTAAGAAAGCACATTACACTGATTTCTAAATTATTTTGCCCTCTTTATAGTAACAGGTAGTTGCCTGCCAAGCATTTATTAACTTTTGGTGTTGGGATGGGATAAAACAGGAAAGTGGGAGAGAAATATCAAAGTTAATAATAACTTGTGTATGAACACGGCAGGATGTTCAGATGGGAAACTTGTTTGCCATGGAGTGCACCGTTTTTCTTTTAACATGTAGGTAGAAAGTGGAAAGTTACTGTTTAGTTTTGGTGCCAGAGTCTTGAATAGAAGCCATTACTTGTGGTGTGTTTATAGGCCACAGTGTATTTGCTAGTTTATATCTTGCTTGCTAAATTGGCAAATGTTTATTTTTACTGGTAAACATAGTGGAGATTAGTCCTGAGTGGTTTCTTTCACAACAAAATTGGGTTTGTTGAGCTTATTAAACAGGGCTCTTTTTATATGTGAGCTGTGCATTGAAATTGTGGAATTGCTTTTACTCGGGTGTGATGTGCTGCTGGCCCAGTTTGCTTCAATTATATTTGGGACATAATGAAAAAAGCAAAATGACACTATTTCATGTTTGAAATGAGGCTGCAGTATATGCGGGGATAAAATACTCCCGGTTTGGACCGGATCGTCCGATCCAGTAGCGATGGCGGCAGGTGGTTCGGAGAACCGGTAGCAAAAAACCCTTCACCCCCCCCGCCACCATGCCCAGCTGAGCCGCACAATCAGAGGATTTTTTAAAAAAAACTTTCAAAAGCATTTTTTCTACAACCTCTTCTGACAAAAAATGCTTTTAAAAGTAAAAAAAAGGCCTCTGATGATCGCGCGGCTCAGCTGGGATCGTCAGAGGCTTTTCAAAGCATTTTTTTCTGCAACCTCTTGGCCGAAGAGATGGTTAAAAAAATGCTTTGAAAAGTCTCTGACGATCCCAGCTGAGTTGCCTGATCATCAGAGAGGCTTTTCAAAGCATTTTTCTCTGCAACCTCTTGGCCGAAGAGGTGGTTTAAAAAATGCTTTGAAAAGTCTCTGATGATCCCAGCTGAGTTGCCTGTTCATCAGAGAGGCTTTTCAAAGCGTTTTTCTCTGCAACCTCTTGGCCGAAGAGGTGGTAAAAAAAATGCTTTCAAAAGTCTCTGACGATCCCAGCTGAGTTGCCTGATCGGCAGAGGCTTTTCAAAGCATTAGAAAAAATGCTTTCAAAAGTTTTTATTAAAAAAGTTGGCCACATCCACCCAGTCACTTATCCCCCCCCCCCAAGCCACGCCTACAGAACCGGTAGTAACAAATTTTACATTTCATCCCTGAGTATATGGCACTGTCCTTTGCACCAGAATATGGTTTGTTTGGTTTTAGCTTATTAGGTTATATGAATTGAACTGGTTGTGACCCTCTTAAATGTTGTAAGCCTCCCAGAGTCACCTATGTGTGAATTGGGAAGGAAGTACTAAGAAATGTAGGTTGAGAAAATCCTACCTACAGTTCAAAATCCCATTTGGTTAAGAATGTAAAAAATGTCCTTAAGCACGTCTATTACCTCTTGGCATAGCTTGCCAAGTGGGGATGTTATGATGCTGCTGTTTAGTCACTGAATCATGGTGAGTAATCTAAAACTTGTGTCTCCCAAAGCCTTCTAGAACCCCTCTTAACACTTTGCCAAAATGTGCTGCTGAAAATCAGAAAACCGATTTTCTGCTATTTTAAACTAAAAATAGAATAAGGTAGTTACTACCATTCTAAGTTACAATGTGCTGAAAAAGTAACTGTATGACCAGTCCTTGCAATTACAACGGCTGCAGATTGACATTCAGGAGCTTTGCAAACAGTGGGCATTTATAATCAATCAGTATCACATGATTATGTGATTGTCTTCTGCACATTTCATAGCTGGCTTCTGAGAAGAAAAATCAAGGAAGAGCCAGTAGCAAAATTGTGTTCCTGTGATATCTCACTTAATGGCTGCAGTGGAAGTGAAGTTGTAAGTCCGTCATGGTCATGATGTTAACGCTTTAGCGACAGTTGCCAGTACCAGTTGTGGTTATTAAACAAGGATCATCTGTAATTGATTGTTTCTATTTTAAACGAATATACTAATTGTAAAATGTATTTATAATTACAATCTCTGCTGCTTTTTCCACAATAGATGTATTTTGAATGTTAGCAAATTACAGATAGTCTTCAACTTACAACCACAATTGAGCTCAAAATTTCTGTTGTTAAGCAAGACAGTTGTTAAGTGAGTTTTGCCCCATTTTTATGAGCTTTCTTGCTATAGTTGTTAAGTAAATCACTGCAGTTAAGTTAGTAACATGGTTAAGTGAATCTGGCTTCCCCAGGACTTTGCTTGTCAGAAGGTTGCAAAAGGTGATTATATGACCCTGGGACAGAGCAACTCTCTTAATTTTGCCAGTGGCAAATTTTGATCATGTGATTATGTAAGTCATAAGTACAATAAATTGTCATAAGTCATTTTTTTCAGTGCTGTTGTAACTTTGAATGGTCACTAAATAACTGGTTGTAAGTCGAGAACTACCTGTATAGATTTGTAAAAAATGAATAATTAGCAAAAACTATTCTTTTTAAAGACTGACAAATATAAAGCTTAAAAAAAAAACCCTTAAGGAAGGGGATGACTTTATAGGGTGCCCTTTTAATGTTCCTGTTTTTGTTCCATCCATTCATCTTTGCTTTTTCTCTAGGTGAAGCTGCACTACGAGGAGAGCCCAGGATGCAGTCTCTCCCCATATCTGCTGCTGCGACCAACCATAGGACTGGGCCGCCCCCTATCAGTCCTTGCAAAAGGAGGTTCAGCATGGAGCAAGGAGAGGATGATCTAGACTGTGAAAAGGAACATGTACCTAAAATGAGTCGATTATTCAGTCCTCATCTGTAAGTTTCTAGTTTATCTTTTTCATTTCTGCTGCTCTCATTAAACCTGTCAATGCTGTTATTATTTAGAAAGCAATGTACTCAAGTTTGCTCAAATATTAGATTTTTTTTTGTTTGAAAAGTGACAATACAGCTATGAATCACTTTGTTTAGTTGCACAGACCCAAAATATAGTTGCTTTCCAAATTTGAGGTTGTACTCAGATAAGTCGGAAACATTCAGTTTCATTATGTTGGATGATAATGAATGAGGACACAAAAATGTTGACATGAGAATTTAGTTAACTGTAGCAGTACTCTAACATCATGGTTCTTTCATTGCATTTTACTTTAAGCGTTAGTCTGAAGAGTGGCTGTGTTTTTCTGATGCAGTCTTACAATTGCTTTTAGTTCTGGCTTACACGCTAGGTTGAAAACCAAAAACTTCAAAATACCTTGCAGGGGGCCTCCTAATTTCATCATTCAATAAAGCATAAATTCTATCCACCCTTTTTATCCACAGCATTAGTTCTACTTGTTCCTGCTGCTACAAAATACTTAGCTGTGTTTTAAAATACTACTTCTGTTTGCTCCCGTGATCCCATATGTGTTAAGTCTTACCACTCTGAGGGAAGAAAAATTGTGTGGGTGTTTGTGTACACATACGTATACAGGCACAGGCCAGGAAACTTTAAGAACAGCTGCTGGGCAAGCTGTACACCAACAGCTGGTTTCATAAAGATAGTTTGCTGCATGCTTTCATTCTCCACATGCCAGCAGAGTTTTGTACTGTTTTCTGGAAAAGAAAAAGATGATTTTCCTTCCAGGGCACAGAACTGCGATTGGCCTGAAGAAGAAGCTGAGAGGATTCCTTTCATTCCTTACTAGAGGAAGTGATTGGAGTACTTCAGCCAAGCCAGCTTGATAACTATGTGCTTTCCTGGCTGCCTCAGCCTGACAAGCACTCTGCATTCCTTACATTCCACTCAGCTTGGGGATTGTTGTGTTCAGTCATAAGATGTAGATCGAGTATTTCTCTTCAAATAAATCGCAGAAGCCTTAGTCAGAAGCCTGCAGACTGCAGGCTTGGAATGCGTGACTAATAAAAGCTTCAGTATTTCAAAAAAGACAAACACACAGACAGTGAAAAGTGCCCCCCTCCCTTTTCCTGTTTTATATATACAATCGGTTAATTGCTTAAAATTGTTGCTTTCATTTCTTTAATGTTTCTTTCAACTGCCACCTCATTTTATATAGGAAAATTTACATATAGTTGCATTATTGTAGAATTTGATGATTTTGAAATCAGTAAAAGTATAAAAATTACATTAAAAAGATGCAGAATGTGTCACTTAATACACACATGTGGAATTTGATAAACTGAAATCACATGGTATTTTGAAGTTTATTTCTGTTTGAAGCTATGAAATTGAATTCCACATGTATCTCATTTTCATGAATATTTCATTAATATACAGATTTACAGAAAAAATATCAAGTTTTATAGCACTTGCAGAAGTGATTGTAGTGTTATTTATTTGTATCTTTTTCTATGACTTTTGGCAGAGTTGTTTTAAACATAGGAAGGGAGGTAAAAAAATTAAGAGATCAGGTCAAATGTACAAAAAATACATAACAGTATTATGCTTGGCAACACCCAGATATACTTCAGCTATGATTAATATTTTTATGTTCTTTGTATTGCATTTGTAGGAAATGGAGAAAAGCTATGCTGGCATGATTTAAGAGCATTGCAAATTACACATGAATTGGAGAGTATTATTTTTGTTTGGCCCCCATTATAAGAAATCTTACATAGGATGAGTTATTTATTAACACTGATGATGTTATCTAGTTTGGGTAATGAAACGTCTGCAAGAAAAGAAGCAAGCTCAGAGAGCACCAAGGACCCCACAAGTTATTTATTGTTTATTTTCTAATCTCTTTAGCTGAATATTTCATATTGAATTTATAAAAAATGTCTCAGAGTTCTATTTGTAAAAGTCATGGGAACAGGAAGAGTATGCTGCTTGCTTCTTTGCATGTATTAACTTATTTAATGCAGGAAGTTGGAATTCTCATTGTCTGCTCATTTTTTTCTTGAAGGAGACAAACAGAGTAAAAGTTAAGTTAGAAAATGTTCACTTAAACCCACAATTTAGTTATAAAGCAGTTGTATTTTTGAAGACTCATTTTTATTGCTCCTATATAACTTTTCACCTCTATCCTTGATTCAGTCTGCAAACCTGAACTGCAGTACTTTTGTGTGCTGAATCATGCCTATAACTACAATGATACAACTTTATCTGAACGAAATTTCCTTCCATTCTTAATAATACTAAAACCTGGGGGCAGCCAGTGAAGTAGAAAGGTGGAGAATCAAGGGTATACAAAATGATCCATGTCTTCATCCAATATTTCACCTATTTTAAGATGTATATTTGGCCATAAGATGCATGACTTTGAAAAGGAATGGAATATTTTTGCATAATCTAAAATTGGCAGTGGCATTTGACTGTATTGGGCATATTTGGGATCAGGTTGTCCTATGGTATTCAGGCAGCTCACAAATATGTAGTTCAATATTTATCCTTTGATACTAGCTAAATTAATTTAGGATAATTAATTTATTAATTTATTAGTTGTTAATGCAAGTTTGTCACTCTAAAGTGTTAAGAGTAGCGGACAGCTTCATTGTGACCACTGAAGGAAAACACAAATTATCTAAGATGTGGGCCTCATTTAGGTTCCACGTTTCATTTCCAATGGAAAGAGAATAATCAGGGATTTTCCAAATAGTGACCACACATATTTCTGGACTTTTAAGTCTTCCCTGATCCCCATATTGGATGTCAGTGCCCCAAATTTGTAGCAACTATTGATACTTCTGAAGGGCACCAGATCAGGGAATATTACTGTAAACCTCAATTTATTTTCATTTGTTGCATAGCTTATGACCCACCCCTTCTCCTACAAAAAAGGCAAGTTGGAAAATGTTAATGATCTTTCAAAAGTATCAGAGCTTTCAAGACTGAAGAAGAAATATTTATTATGCTAATGTAGGTATTCCTTGAATTATGATGATTCACTTAGCAACAGTTCAAAGTTATGATATCACACCCCCACAAAGCATTTACAACCTGGTCCCAAAGTTACATATGTTGCAATACCATGGCCTTACAACTGACTGCAGAGATGCTGCAACATGCCCCCTGCCTATTTCCTCCCATCATGCCCTGCCAGATCCCCAAGGGCACTGGGCCTGCTTTGCTAATCCACAAGGTTTCATGTGCTTCTCCCCACTCCGTTATCAATTGTTTATTTAACTTTCAAAGATTTCCAGAGCTAAAGATGTCAGGGTAGGAAAGAACAGGCTAGGCCACAATGGCAGAAAAATTGCCATCTTTTTTTTAGGTGCTGGTGAAGCTATTTCCTTCCATTGCTAAATCCTAGCCTTCTCTTCCCCTCCACCATTAGTTCCATTAGTTTTACACTAGCAGTGCTAATGGTGGGGGAGGGAAGATATGCAGGAATGGAAGACTTCCTCTTCCGACAGGCTTCTCTCCTCTTCACAAAAGCACCTTTGCAAAGAGTGCACATCCTTATGCACGCTCCTTCCCTTTGCAAAGAGGGGAAGTGTGTGTGCGTGCGTGTGGGAGCACGCATCCTTCCACACACTTGTCTTTTCTGCCACATGGCCCATCCTGTTCTCCTTTCCTACCCTTACATCTTGAGCTCTGGAGGTCTTTCAAAGGTAAGTGAGCTATAGATTATAGCGGTTGGTGCGGAGAAGGCCCAAGAGCTGTGGGGACCCCAAGGGGTGGGAAGTGCAGCATGAGATATCTCGGTGACTAGAGGAAGGCCTTGGGTGGCTGGTGGCAGTCGGTCTTGTTCTTGCACTAACCCCCCCCCCCCAAATGGTCTTCACCATCCCTAATATGCACTTAACAACTGTGCGTTCAATTAATAAATAGCCTTGGGGGAAGCAGGGATGGGGGCTTGTTCACTTAATGTGATACATTTAACATCCTCCTGGGTTACAACCATAATGGACAGACTCCATTATGCTCGTAACATGAGGTCTACCTGAAAAACCGAATTTTATGGTTAATTTAACTTGCTCTCCAGTATCCATAATAAAACTTTGAGGTCCTTATAAACTTTCCCAAGTTTTGATACATTCTTCCTCTTTGGTTGGTAGTTATGCCCTGTGCAAATGTTTATCAAGTGAAAAATTAAAAACCCATACCAACCCCCTCTTTAATTGTAGAATGTCTTTGCAGTTTTATACATCTGGTCCAGTTTATTTTAGGTTGAAAGTATCTGGATGTTGCTTGCCAATGGAATGCTAATTATGTGTTGTCCCTTAAAGTTTAAACTGAGGTCTCGGGCCTGACTTATATTGTATGCATTTTTCATTTGTTAGATCAGAGGTATTTTCTCCTTTTCATAGTTTAGCTGAAAACAAGGCTCCCTTTATCCTTAGAGGGAGCTCTTAATAGCTGACCTCAGCCTTTTCACAGGGGGCATAATTTCTGCCTTAAAAGTCTTCTATGCTGAGCTTTATCATTCTTCCTCAGATCATTTTTGGTTAAGAAATAGACAAACAATAACAGCAAATGTAATGGTAACAATATTACTTCATTTTTTTTTGAACATTTAAAATAAGACCTTTTTAGTTTAGTTTATTGGATTATATTGTTTGTATGTTTTTATGTATTCATATGAATTTATTGGGTCTATAACAACTCGCCACAGCCAGCTCGCTGCAGCCAACTCAACATGGCCAACTCACCACAGCCAACTTTCCATGACCAACTTGCTGCGGCCAACTCTCCATAGGAGAACTTGCCATGGCCAACTCAACATAGGACAACTCACTGTGGGACAAGAGTTACATTAATATCAAAGAAATGGTAGAATAGAAAAATTAAAGGATGCAAAAGGAGGGACAGAACAAAATGTGAATGACAAAAATTAAAATATTTTTTATTTATTTTAAATAATTAAATTGAATTGTTAAATTGTCCTGTGGTGAATTGTCCCGCAGTGAGTTGGCCATGGTGAGTTATCCTGCGGGAGTTGGCCATGGTGAGTTGGCTGCAGCGAGTTGTCCCAGTCCGAATTTATCTACCTCCTGGCTTCTCCACTTGGTTTGCACTAGAAAATTGTTAGCTACTAATTATCAATAATGAGATTTATTGATCATAATGATTGTGTCAAAGCAGAATTTAGATATCTGTGTAATTTTATCATAAAACATTCTGAATCCTTTTTATTGGTACCAAGATTCTAATGTATATGAAACTTTTGCAGCAATTCTTTGGAGATTTTTTTGTGGAGAAGATTTAGCAATGATCTGACTTATAACCCTGACATATTTTCAGACATAAATGGATCATGACATAGTTTCCTTAATGTTACACTGTATTACAAAGGATAGTTAGTTGGAAATTTGGAATGACTGTATTTTGAACAATACAGAGATGCTGTTAAGGTAATGAACATAAAACAGTAGTTTAATAAAATGACAAAATCAAGTACTTTTTGTTGTTTATGTGTTTAAATGTTTACTCCTGGTTATTCCAGTAGAACTGACTTAAAAGTCTACTGTTATGAAATTGTTTTTATTATTAGGGCTGTAGGCTGCAAAACTCCAAATTCTAAGCAAAGAGGTACATACCTTTTGGAAGCAAAGAAGTACATACTTTTTGCAGCCAGACAACATCTCTTGATGTTTTTCATCAAGACTATTAAGAAAATGAAATATAAACCTCCAAAATTTGCATTTATGAAGACAAAAGAAGTCATAGGCTATATTTTCATGAGGCCTGGTTTCAATATGGTGCATTGGACACAATATAGAGGCTTAATCTGGACATTGCACTATTAAAAGAAATCTACCCTTGTCAGAAAATCATAATTTCTTTAATCATGGAAATGGTAAGCATATTTTTAAATATTTTCTTTATTTGAGAATAAAACGTTTAGCTTATGAGGCCCTTAACATGATCAATATGAGCACATGGCTTCACAAATATATTCCCTCTAGTCTCAGTTTGAAAGCTGGAGATTTGGCGAAATACATTTTCTTAATGAGAAAAACCTGAAAAGACCTGTCACTTAATTGATGTTGAATATATTTCAAAATTGCTGTTTTGTTAATTAAACTGTTCTTAACTAATGACTCAATTAGGGATTTTATGTTTTATTCTGAAAATGTGTCCATGAGAATTTTTTAAAAATCTTACAATCCTCTTGGCTTCAAAAATGTTGAAAAATTGGCACACACACTCTTTCCCATTGTTCTTATAGAGATTATGTAGGGCAGGAGTTTATATCTCATGAATGAATTGTGTATACAGTTCCTTTGCTTGCCAGTTAAATGGGTTGAATAGCATATACTTTCTACCTTGTTTATCCCCCAGTCCTATTCATAGCTAACTGCAAGTGAAGTAACTTGATTCCTATGCACATTTTGGACTACAGCTCCTTCAATCCCTTTTTTTTGCCAATCTGACTGGCATTCATGGGGGTCCAAGTCCAAAACATCTGGAACGCATCAGGTTGCCAACCATGTCCTACAGTGGTAAAATAAAGGGTCCTTGGGAAGATGGCACTTGGATTTGGTATATATATAATTTACTCTCTTCTCAGTGTATACTGTGAATGTAATAGAACACATCTGTTGATTTGCTTTTTAATACAGCAGTGAAATTAAAAGCAAACTATTCAATTACAATATTTAATTTAACTGTCTTAAGTCCTTATGTTTATACCATACATTTGTATATTATACAGTAGATACATGTATACAAGCAAAAAAAATAAAGTACTATGCATTGTATTTAAATCAGTAAATGCATAACCATATTGTTCATGTTCTCTGTAATAATTTATAATAAGGTTAGTAAGAACTTAGAGCATCACATATGTGTTCTTTATATTTTTATTTTATTAGAATTCTTAAAAATAATAATATATTAAATATAGCGAAACAGATAAAAGTGAATACAAACTACAAAAATAAAAATATAGTGCAGAAAATAGATAGAAAAAGAGATAGATAGATAGATAAATATAGCAGAAGAAGAGAAATATTTAAAGAAGACTTCCCCTTTGTCACAACAAATGTGAACAATTTTAGCAACTAATCACCTGTTCTTAAAATACAACAAAAAAGCCTCTTCATCCAATATCTCATCTCCTATCTATATATAGATCCTTACAATCTTGACATTCAGTCCTGGTCAGCAAAAGTCCATTAAGGGTTGCCAGAAATAGCAACACATCTATTTTAATCTTGATCAAATAAACCCACTTTACATTCCTTTCTTTTATTTTTAACAATATTGATCTTTAATCTCTTCAAATAACATTCTAGAACTTGTTTTCCTTTCATTTTTTTGTCCCTTGTCACATATTAGAAATATTTTAGGGATATCATCATACAACCATAGATGATTATTATGTTAATTTTTCTAGATGGAAATTTATAATTTACCACATTAAATTGATGTTTTGCCTGTTTTTTCTGAAAAGCATTTATTTTACCTGTTGCTATGATGGCGATTTTCTTTGAATCTGCTTTTATACATCTACAAATCAGTTTTTCATTTTTCTCCAAATATGGAAAAGTTGTGTTGTCTCCGCCATGACATATCCTTGTTTGCGGTATGATGGGTGAGCGGAGAGTGCAAAGTTTCCTGTAACCCTGTAATTGAAAACTGTTTCCTTGAAGATAGGTCAGACCAGTTCCCACCCAAACCTCTGCTTTTTATCACCATTAATATAGCTGACTGTATCTGAAAATGGCTTCCTTCATTTTATTTCTTTTCTTTTAACTTAAAACTGCTGTGTCTAGTGTTGCTGCTACGCCTTTTACCCTACTTCAATCTTCTGTTTAATCAACAAAGGGACTACTAATTTCCTTCTAGGGGCAGAGGGCCAAGAAGTCTCCTTAATTGGATGACAGGCAGAAATTCAATTGGTGCAACTTTACCTGGGGCATCAGCATCTGTTTTGCATGACTTCATCTGCCTGACAGTCAGTACTTCAGCCAGTTTCTGAAACTAGGAAGTTTTTCATTTAGACATTTTATACAAAATTCCTTCCTTGTGCAGTTTCACCTCCTGAAAAAGAATATGAAAAGGGGACTTTTTTTTCAGGGTGGAAAGATTAGACAATAGAGTTGGCTTTAATATTAATTTTGTAGTCTTGACTTTCCTCATCATTTCTTCATAAGCTTAATTGCTAATGAAAATATATATTGTTATGCAGGAAGGACAGATTTCCTGAATTTCCTTTTACATATACTTTTAATGAGTCAACGGAAATCAAGTCACAAATAACCCTCAAAGTCTGCTTCTTAGGCAACAGAAGGGAAGTGGAACAGCGTGGATGTCATAACTGTCTCAACTAGGGATTGTATTCTGCCAGGGAAATCTGAAGAAAGGAAAAAAAATCCCACAAATACTGAGTTGCTCAGTGGAATAATAATATTTCACCAATTCCAGATTTCCTATTGGAACTGTGATATGAGAAGAACTTAATTTAAATGACAGCCAAACTTGCTGTTTACTCATTGTGGATCTTCTGTGAACCCCATATTGTTTAAAGAGAAGTCAGATGTTTTAAACAGATGGAGATAGATGCATGCAACATTTTAAAAAATATCTTCAACTAAGAGTAGAAGTGAAACGTTGGTGGATTTGGAAGAAAAATCTTGGCTTAGCCATAAACCTCAATTTAATATTTTTAGGCCAGTCACTCCTGGAATTGCAAAGTAGATGGAAAAGAAGAGGAAAGAGATTACATCTAGGTCAGGGGTGTCAAACTCATGTCATCACGGCCATGTCATGTGACGTATTGGGACTCCCCCCCCCCTTCGCTAAACCGGGCATGAACGTGGCCAGTGCATGACGCATCCAGCCAGGACATTGACAGCCCTGATCTGGATGCTTCTGTCTAACTTTTCTTTCTAACAGAAGTCATAGCAAAGTCATAGCAAAGAACTTTCTGAACTTTTGAGTGTAGTTATAAAAGTATATGCAGGATTAGTAAAACCAATGCCATCAGCCTTGGGACTATTTTATTTAGTTTTATTTCATTTTATTCAATTTATTTGCCACCAATTTCACTGTAAAGTAATTCTGGGCAGCTTACAATATTAAAAGCAATAAAACCATGGATCACATCCAGGTTGTTCAGCAAGTCATTGAAAGGCACAGGAAGTACACCATGCCTCTATGTCTGGTTTTTATTGACTACAAAAAGGCATTTGACCAGTGTTCCATCAAGCAATAATTAAGACATTGCTCAACGAAGGCATAGACACTGCTTACATAAACTTACTACAATCAATAGATGAAAAACAATGGCAACAATTTGCCTTAATGATCTTAAAGCGGAAATCAACATAAAGCCATAAAAATTTTGCGTGTGCGTGCGGGTATGTATACACACACACACACACACACACACACACACACACACACACGTATATTCACAATAAAAAAACAGAACTAAATGATGGGAGAGGACAAGCAGATTGTACAGGTGGGAAGGTGGGATCTTCTATTGGCCCATTAACTACCTCCATCATGATCCTTCCCCAATTAGGGACCTCAAGCCAACTGTTTGTGACATAAGTGAAAATATTTGTATTGCCTATTCTTTTGGCTTCTAGAACATGGGTGTCAAGCTCAATTTCATTGAGGGCTGCATCAGGGTTGTGTTTGACCTCCCGGGGGGGGGGGGCATGTGTGGGCATGGCCAGCTCTATGTCACTCATCAAGGCTCCATTTTTGACCGTGACGGCCTCCTGCAGCCCTTTGCCAATGAAAATAGAGCTCAGAGAGGCCTCATACGCCACATGTGGCCCTCCCAAGAAAGGTGTCTCTCTTTACCAGTGCAGCTCACTTGGACAGACTTCAAAGCTCTGGAGCCAGAGAAATCAGCTATGAAATCAGCAGAGAAAGACCCAGATGGGGCAGGGCCACAAATACCTAATTTTAAAACAATTTATGTTGACAGTGCAAGAAGCTGGACATAACATTTCAGACACTTACTTTATTATTTTCTTAATGAAGTATCATTGTGTTAAATAACACAATGCTTAATGTTATCAGAATAGTGGCAAAATTCATTTTATTTAAGTCAGCTTAAAATATAAAATTTTGTTTACACAAAAGTTTTTTTTTCTGAATGAATGCTGTTCTTCTATAAACTATATCTAAGCAGTCTCCCATCCTATAGAATTAAACAAACAAGACTAAATCCAGTTGAGTTCATACATGTCCACGTGCTCCTTTTATTTTAGTGGATCCAGTGCTTATGATCCTATGTGAGACCTGGGCATTTTACAGCCCTGGGGTCACATCTGGCCCTCTGGCTGTCCCTGTCTGGCCTGCATGAGGTTAATTGGAAATTAGAAATCAAATGTAAATGCGCCCAATACAACTGCATTGCTTTTATTTTGAAGTTGACTGATGTTTTTTTTTTCCAATTTACATATGTGTGTATGTACCTACGCACCTTCACAGTAATGTGTTGGTATGTTGGTTCGGCCCTACACAACAGTCCCAGTTTCTCAAGTGACCCCTTGAGAAAATTAATTGCCCACTCCTGTCCTATAAGTACAGAGCCTTAGCTAAGTAATTTCTTTTAAAATTATAGTTTAGATTTTGTGACTGTGGAGGAAAAGTTTTAAATTTGTTACTTTTGTTCAGCTATTTCCCAGATGTTTCCTGCAGTTTGACAGATGTACCATTTACCAGAGAGTTGTCCTCTTGAGAGTTAGAATGTTATGGACACGGTTGCTATAGACAATGGCTATAAAATCAGTATCTGGAATGAATTCGTACATTTGCTTTTAGTTGAGTAAGGTTTCTTCCCAGACTACCAATGATTTGATTTTCTTTTATAATATTATAACCTACTACATGCTCCTTACACAAAAACACTACATTGATTCTTTTTAAAATTATTGATATATTCAAGACAAGGGTGGTTTTCATAGTGCTATAAATTTCTCCAAGTACCGGTAGTTTTGATTCTTTATTACAATAGTTGGGTTCAGTACTGCTAATATTGATTTTTCTGATCAATATTAGCAATTCTATCCTTTAATAAGTCCATCTGAAATTAAAATTCAGAGGCAATACATCTCTACCTTTGTTGGCTTTGAAAGCTAAGCAGGTTTGGATATGATTAATACTTGGATGGGAAGCCAGGAGGAAATCTCAGAGCTGTAAAATAGATTTGGAAGTTGAAAAAAGCCATCCTGGAAGAAAGCAAATCACTTCCATACTGTGGCCAAGCAAACTACATGGAAAGGAGTTGCTGAGTTTGATCTAAAGTAGGGGTTTTTTTCTTTATAAGTCTGCATGTATATTAAAACATAAGGAAAAATCTAATTATTAAGATAATGAGATAGATTTGGGGAGATCATCTGAACCGAAAAGTGTACAGGTAGTCCTTGACTTAGGACCACAATGGCCTAAAATTTCTGTTGCTAAGTGAGACACTCATTTTACAACCTTTCTTGTCACAATTGTTGAGAGAATTACTGCAGTTATTATGCTAGTAACACATTTGTTAAGTGAATTTGGCTTCCCCATTGACTTTGCTTGTCAGAAATTTGCAAAAGGGTTCATATGACTCCTGGATACTGCAATCATTCTAAATACGAGTCAATTTGCTAAGTGTCTGAGTTTTGATCATGGTCAATTTGACCATGAAGGTTACGCAACAGTCATAAGTCTGAAAAACAGTTATAAGTCACTTTTTTCAATGCCTTTGATAACTTTGAACAGTCACTAAATAAACTGTTGTTTATAAATTGAGGACCACCTACAATTGTTCAGTTTGATCTCACAGAAACGGTAGGTTTTGAAAGGGATTCATAGTACTTCATTTTTTTTTGCAGATGAGTTTATTTGCATATTTGCCTTTTATGAGCTGGTTACCTGTTTTATCTGTGATTTTGCTGTCGTGATACTTTCTTCTTTTCTGCTACATTTAATCCTTTTTAAATTGAAAGATGATGTGCCCAAATTGTTCTTTGTTGTATGATCTTGACATTTAATTTTTGCTTTTTAATCTAATGGCAGCAGAATTACTGGGAATCAGGCAACTTACAAAATTATTGCACAGTCAGCCAGGTATTTAGACTGGATTTGGCATTTTATCCACCTATTGAGTCCTTCTCAAGGACCCTGGGATAGGCAGATGTTGCTGGTTGCTGGTGTTAAAGATGTTACATCACAGGTTGTAAGCTGTTCCAATTAAAACTGCCTTTTACAATTGACTGATTGCGATTGTGTTCAAGTGATGCCCCAGAAGTTTTGGAAGTGCATCAGTACTGTTGGTACTGTCTGTGCTTTCTTTTGCTATAGTTGTTCTACTTCTGTTTGCAGGTCTATGTATTTTGTGATTTTCTCCAGTTCTTCCTCTTCTATTCTGCTGTCTCCAGATACTGCCACATCCACTATTCATCCTTTTTTTTTTTGCCTTTGTTAGCAACAGCTGTTAAGTCTGGGGTATTATGTGGCAGGCGCTTGACTGTTTAAATTCTAAAGTAAGTCCCAGAACACTTTTAGTTCTTCATTTTCTACGACTTTTTCTATTTTATGATCCCACCAGTTCTTCCTTACAGGCAAATTATATTTCTTGCAGATCTTCCAATGCACCATGATGGTTGCTACATTGCAATGCCATTGTTTGTAGTCAGCCTATGCCATCTTCTTGCTACAGCTAACTAGGTGTCCTGCTGTTTCTTCAGCCTCTTTGCAAAGGCGACACTTGCTGTCTGTTGTTGCCTTTTCATTTCTGGCTTTGTATGCATTTGTTTTTAAGGCTTGGTTTTGTGCAGCCAGAATTACCAGTAGCTCCTCTGTCATTTTCTTCAACTTTCCTGCACTCCTTGCCAGATCTTCTTGTTATGTGCTTTGCCTGCTAATTTCTTTTTTTTACGTATTCATGTAATGCTTTGCCTTGCCATTTTTCTTTTCTATTGCTCTTACTATTTCTACTCTGCTGTAATAATCTATCTTTTCAGGGAAATGTATAATGTGTGAAACATATTTACCTTCCTCTGTTGGTACAAATGACAGGATAGGACCTTTCAATCCTGTTGACATTATTTAGTTTATTAGATTTTTATTAGTTTTAGCCCACCTTATAAAGTGATAAAGTAACTCAAGGTGGCGAACATATAATACATATAATAGCCTTGGATAGTACAGTCGTCTAAAGCCCTGTTATTAACATCAGCTGCCTGCAATTATTGCAGGTTCGAATCTCACCAAGGCTCAAGGTTGACTCAGCCTTCCATCCTTTCTAAGGTAGGTAAATTGAGGACCCAGTTTGTGGGGGCAATAAGCTGACTTTGTATAAATATACAAAAGTATGAAAGCTATTGCTTAGCGCATTGTAAGCCGCCCTGAGTCTCCGGAGAAGGGCGGCATATAAATCAAATTTTAAAAAAAATACTCATTCCTCCTCCTGTTTTCCCATCAACAGCAACCCCGTGAGATGGATTGTGCTGTGAGAGAGTGATCAACCCAAAATCACCCAGCTTTCATGCCTAAGGTGGAGTACTAGAACTTACAGCCTCCTGATTTATAGCTTGGTGCCTTAACCACTAGACCAGACTAGCTATTTCCTTAAGATTTTGCAAGAAATATCAGATTTGATATAAAACAGATAAATGCATATGTTGACAAATGGGCATCAAATGAGAACAGTTATTCTTCTAAATGCTATTCAGGCTGATTATTCTCTGAGGACACTGAGGACAAGGTTAAATATTCTTCTAAAAACAATTCAGGAGAATAGACATAATGCTGAATTAAGTGCTGTCTATACAGTGTTATTTATTAAGTTTACAGCTTCATAACGTCTTCCCTAGGTCACTTTATTGATTTACTACTGGTAATGCTAGGTTTATGCCATTTTCTTATTTTTACAGAAATCCCCACAACTATACAGGTAGTCCTTGACTTACAACCATTCATTTAGCAACTGTTCAAAGTTCAAACAGTACTGAAGAGTGATTTGTGGGTGGTCCTGACACTTGCCACCATTGTCGCATCCCCAAGGTCATGGAATTGCAACTTAGATGCCTAGCAATGGACATGTGTTTGCAATGGTTGCAGCTTCCTGGGGTCACAGGATTGCCATTTGCAATCTTTCCAGCTGACAAGCAACGTCAATGGGAAAAACTCGATTCACTTAATGATCATGTTATTTGTTTAGTGGCTGTAACAGAAAAAGTCATAAAAAGGACCTGGTCATGTGATGACTTACCTAGCTGTTGCTTAATAATGGAAGTTCTGGTCCCAATCATGGCCATAAGATGAGGATTACAGTGCTGTTCTGGTTAAAAAAAGCGGTGTAAGTGATTGTTCCCATATGTACAATAAATTTATTTTGCAGTGAAGCCTGGGGAGGACTGTTTGGTAGCAACCATCTTGGTAACTTACGTGCAAATTGATCCTCCTTAATATAGATTGCAACTGTGTACATTAGCTCTTCTTGGAGTTATAGCTGAGCGAGCAGTGTCTTTAATTTGTTCTTTTAATCAGTGCTGTATTACATTAATCCATGCTGGAAGACATATGTTCTCAGCAAGAACAGGGCTGCCATAAGACTGCAAAAGTCCACATTATGACTGGAGATTTCTGTACCTTTCCTGATATCTAAGGGTCATCCAATATATTTGCCTCCCAATCAAGGGTTGTGTCTAGGGGTTGTAATGCCTAAAATGAATACTCATCCCAATTTTTTCAATTTACTTTAATATTATTTTTGATAGGTTTTGTTATTTATATTAGCCTTTTCAAGAGGAAGAAATATTGCCTTGAATGTACAAATATACTCTAACAATGTATGGCATTGCTTCCTTTTCTGAAAGTACAATATAGTTTTCCTTCTTTCCTCCCTCCCTCCCTCCCTAAAAAAAAGATGCCACTGTAATTTTCAGTTGGAAAATGAATATGGTGTTTAAATTGGCATTTGAATTGAAATTATATATGAATTCGGAACATTTCCAGAACTGTGGCTATGCTAGCTTTTTCTGTGAAAGGAATACAAAAGCTTTGTAAAGATGTCACAGGCCTTTTTTTGCTGAATATATGCTGACAATACAGTGCCAAGTTACTGTATTCACAAAGGATCAGACAGACCAGCTTATGTATGGTATGTTGTATTGTCCAAAGGTAGTCGTACATTTTGTTGCCTGTTAAAAAGTGCGCACTTGCAGTGAATGTGAGCCTTTAAAAAAACAGCGGGCAAACCTTGCAGGGCAATTGAAAAGAATGGGAAGAAAAAGTCATGTGGCCACTCTAGGCAGAGGGCCAAATTGCCATATCTCTCTATTTCTCTCTCTCTCTCTCTATTTCTCTCCCTCCCTCCCTCTCTCTCCCTCTCCTTCCCTCCCTCCCTTCCTCTCTCTCTCCTTCCCCTATTCATCATCTCTTAGCCACTAGCTAATCGGTCTCCATGGCAAGAAGGGGTGCAGAGTTTTCTTTTTTCCTGGGAAAGAGAGCCTGCCTGACTGCCTGCCTTGGAGGGAGACTCCCTTCAGCCTTCCTTGCTCCGGAAAAGAAAAGGAAGAGCGGCCACTACAAAAGGACGGTGCCCATCCTCCCTGGCTTTGCACGCCTGCTTATGTGCAGCTTTCCAGAGAGAGAGAGAGAGAGAGAGAGAAAGGCAGGGGCTCTTATTCTGACAGGGCCTTCTGCCTGCTGAGCTGTTTGTGCGGGAGAGACCTTGCCAAGTTTGTGAGGCCCAAGGCTTTCTTGTGGGAGGACGCAGGGCTGTCTTCATGCTCTTTGGCAATGATTAAAGTGAGGTTAGTACAAAAAAGAAAGGGGGGGGCTCCTTTTTCACCCCCGCTCTTTGTTTTTCAAACTGGATCTTGCTGTTTAAAACCAGATGGCAGTGCCATATTTTCAGCTGCAATTCATTTAAACTCTTAAGTGTTGTACAAAGAAGTGTAAGAGTGGATCAGTAGCTTACTAATGTGGGGAGAGGGGGGAGAGGGAGGAGCATAGAGGAGGCAGCCCTGCTTGTCTTCCCAAATATATACCAGCTTCATATTTCCAGCAGCTTTAGTTACCTTCCTCTGCCCGTGAAAGGAAAAACCAGGACACCGAGACTTTTGAGCAGCAAAATCAAGCTTGCTCTTTTTTTTTTCTTTTTCTTTTTTGGCCTGATTTAAAATACACAAATTGTGGTTGTTGTTTTTTCTGATTGGCTCAGCTGGCAAGGCAATGTTGTTATTGCCATGTGACCAGCTTGAGCATGTAATTCTGCATTTTTCAGGCTCGGGTGAGAAGCTGTGTGGTCTTTTGAACAGATTCACATACTACTTGTCCTGCCCAGAAGTTCATCCCTCTGATGGTTTCATCATGGCTACAAATGTTTTCCCCGTTTGGAATACACGGCTTGGCCGTGCAATGCATATAGCTCTCCTGGGCCGTCACACGCCTCCCCCAAACCACACTTCAAACATGACTGTACATCTGATGTTCCATGTGGGTGGGGATCTTTTCTGGGTGGAGGAAGTCGCTTGGATGGTGTGGATAGGCAGCTGTGGGCTTTATTAATTCTCCATAAAGCCCTGGATAAGGCCCCTCTGAAATGTTGAATGTAAAGAGAATAAGAAAATACAAGTCTGCAACATGAGATCAGTACTAGGAAAAGAAGTTTATTTTGACACTTTACTATATGGGCTAAGTTGAGAATAATCAAAAGCAGACTTTGGAAGAAGTTGTACAAACCCATTTAAATAATTGAGAAGCAAATGCAGTGTCGTCAAGAGGTCGTATCAAATTTGAGACACAGAGAGTAGCCCTTTTCTTCTGCCACTGCACTGCTTCTCAGGCTTGGCAACTTTAAGAAGTGTGGACTTCAACTCCCAGAATTCCCCAACCGAAAACATGGAACTAAGTAATTGTGAGAAATGTTTTTTGTTTTTTAAAATATTTTTGTATTTTTTAACATTACGGGTGAAATTTATTATTTTCTGTATTTGACCACTTCCCTTTGTGGGATTTTGAAGAACTTTTTTATTGCTGGAATAAATTAGCAACACCATGTTAGAGAAAAGTAACTTTTTTTTTCTTCTCTTCCATATTTCTTTCTTGTTGGTCAACCTCAAATAAAACATGAATATACTAATTTGTTTAGGAAAAAATGTAATTAGTTTATATTTGCAAAGATTACTGTATAGCTGCTAATGCTATACAGAATCAAGTATTGCAGCTGTATAGTTCCATTGTTGTGTTCCAAATACAGAATTGAATTTCATTTAGCATATTTATTAGTTCAGCAACAGCTGACTTTTCTTCTATCGATGGAGAGAGCTATATATGTATATGACCGATTTCACCCCAGGAAGAGGCATATCTTAGAAGAGACATGCTATCGCTTTTAAGGTTGTTATGGAACTTATATGTTCTTTCACAAATCCTTCAGAATTGCACATGTAAAAAAACAAAAGTGAGCATTCTCTGAGTCCCACCCATCAAACATAGTCATCTGATTGGACAGAAGCAAACCCTGTCACAGTGTTTGCCCTCAGAAATAGGACCCCCCCACACACATGGGACCCACCTTGATGCTCTTTAAAAAGCCTCTGAGAACCTGGGTTTTTCCTGGGCCCTTGGGTTAGCATGGATGATGTGGCTCTTATAATCTTTTTGTTTGTTTATTTGTTTGAATATTTCTTATTCAGGATATTAGTATTTTCATGGTTTCTTTCTGTTTTTAATGTTGTATGCCATCCAGAGCCTCTATGGACTTGTGTGGCCCTTTAAATTTAACAAAGTTAAATCCATGCAGATTTTCTAGAGTGGTCCTTGATGCTCTCTGAGCTTGCTTGTTTCATTACCCTAACTAGGTAACATCATCAGTGCTAGTAAGGAATGCTGTTTGCTGTCAGTTTATATTCTGGTGTCTTGACTAGCACTGATGATGTTATCTAGTTTGGGTAATGAAATGCCTGCAAGAAAACAAGCAAGCTCAGAGAGCACCAAGGACCCCTCATTTCAACCCTGAGCTACAAATATCCTCCATAGATTTTCTAGAGTTCCCTAACTGTTACATAATGATAGAGGATAGCTTCTTTTCCCTTGCCCATTATCTCTTTCTATTTAGGTAGCTTCCTTCTACTGATATCCCTAGAACAATTTCTCAACCTCAGCAACTTTAGGATATGTGGACTACATCTTTGACTCTACCATGCTGGCTAGAGAATTCTGGGAGCTGAAGACCACACATCATAGAGTTGCTGTGGTTGAGAAAAGCTGTCCTAGATGCTTCTTCATTCTCAGAGTTCTGTAACTACAAGATGTAATATAGGGCCCATAGTGCCTGCACTTTGGATGGATATCCTTAAGGCCTATACTCTGCAAGTAGGCTTACAAACTAGCTATTTGTTTTACGTTGAGATTCTTGTACCAAAATACAACACAGAAAGGAGAGTTAGAATTGACCTTAAAATAAATTATGGGTTTCCCTTTATGGCTTGTTCCATTTGGTAGAAACCATTGCTGTGCATTCAGATGGCACAACAACATCAATTCAGATTCTGGGCTGCTGCTTACAGCTTGGAGGAAAGGGGCCTCAGTGGGTGTCTATATGGTTACTTGCAGTTGAATCCAGATCGTCCCTTCCCAAACACACATGATGTTTACTTTGTATGCCAGAGGCTGCCTTTTGTTCCCTCAAGACCCTTTGGCTTACGATTAAAACCTTTCTTTTTCACATCTGTGATCCTTGCCCTTCTATCCTTGTATATATCTTTCATAATATCACAGTATGCTCCTTTTTTGTTTATCTCACTTTGTCAGGACTTCTGTTTGTTATGATCAACACAGGTTCCAAAAATATCTTTTTTTAAAAAAAATGTTGTAGTAGAAAGGATGTGTCTACTGTAGCAACTACAATCAGCAACTACATCCTGTTTTGTTACTCCCCTTGGATATGTTATATGCTATTGGTGGTGGTTGAATGGGCAAATTGATAAGGGAACAGATGCTTCTTAATACAGTGTTAAAAGTTGCATGATTCAAATATGTGGAAGACTGTCATTGCACATTTTTCTACTTTAGTATGGAAAAACTACACCAGTCTCACAAATAAGTGCTAGTAGCCCAATATATAATAAAGGTGCTATCCATCCCCCCCCCCCCCAATCAGATTCCCTCAGAAAGTAGAAAATTGATGTGTTGAATACTCATGGCAGATCTCACATCAGAGCAGTGAAGGATCTTGGCCTCTAGGATTAAGGATACAAATTAATCATTTGTATCTTTGAGAATATTGCCTAAATACGTATCATCATTTGGATAAAGATGTAATTTCAATATGTATTTCGTTCTGAGTGAAGGAGGGCGGGTTATTATTTGATTCAGGGGTCAGTAATAGAACACTGGTAAATTCTTAATACTTGATGTGATACAATGAGCCTGCTTCGGTAAAAATGTCATCACAGTATGGCATGGAACAATTCTCAATTTGTACTTAAAACATCACGAGGGAAATGGAGGAAGGGATTTGGGAAGAATTTGTTAGCATTTCATGGATGTTATATGTTAAATGGCCTCCTGAAGGTTTTTGAACAGTTTAAAACAATTTCTCAAGATAACTGAGCTGCAGGGAATTAATCTATTTAACTTATTAGAAAGATTTTTCAAATGTTATTTTCTAGATTTATTACTGGATAGTTATCCTACTGCCTTAATAAAAATGAATCATATGGTGCTTATAAGAATATCACCATCTTAAATCCTAAACTGATGTGTGGTTCAGATGTATTCATTGCTGACAGAGAGATGTGTTGATACCATCCCACATCTTGTAGGATGTTGACAGCCTTAGACCATGAAAGAACAGATACTGTTTATGAAAGTGCTTTTTCTTCAGTCTGCTATTAAATTAGGCCTACCAAGTTAGAGCTTCAGATATATTACGTCTCTCTTTGTTACCGTGTAATATTGCCTGAAATTTGACATTTAAGTCAGAGGTGGTATTCAGCCGATTCATATCAGTTCAGGCGAACTGGTAGTGGAAATTGTGGATGGGCCAGCCCACGCCCACCCGCCCCGGCTCTATGATGTCCTATTTAGGCACATTTTCGAGGCCGAGCGCCTGCGCAGAAGGCGTGTGCGCAAAGCAAGTGAACGCTCACGCAGCGAACCGGTAGTAAGAATTTTGGAAACTCACCGCTGGTTTAAGTATGGTAGGATTTTTCTCCAAAACTAGACCAATATCTCTTTTTTACTTCATGGTTAATAAAGGGAGAGTTCTTTAGCTGACAAAAATATGTGTCACTTTATTCTAAACCATGGACAAGAATGAAATAATGATGATTATCCTTCAATAGCCTTCTCTAGGAGTATTTTAAATGTGTCTGTATACTTTTAAATATATAGCTTGTAAAAACATTGAGTATATATAACACTACCCGCTTTCAGCAGAAAGCAGCCAGGCATAATTTAATGATACCTTAGAAATAGAGAGCTTTCTATAGTTGCATGTTGTAATTTTTAACTCGTTTAAACCTTGCTGATTGTTTTACAAAATAATGTACCTGCTGAACCATGCATATCTGCATTGGTTATTCATGGCACATTAATGAAAATTAAGGAGTGAGATAAGGAAAATGTAATTTTTGTGCAGTACTGTAAAAACAGCTATTGACTTCCAGTAAGCCTTTCTAACTACATTGCATTTTTATCTCAAAGTGGTAATGCCTGTAATTTGGCAGCACAACCGGTATCAGGATATAAAATTATTTATTTATTTATTTATTTTGTCAGATTTATATGCCGCCCTTCTCCGGTAGGACTCGGGGCGGCTCACAACAATAAAACAACCCGACAATAGGTAAAGATTAAATAATGTTAAAACCAATTTAAAATCCCCAAATTAAAATACATGGCAGATCAGGGAAGTTGGTGGAAGAGCCATGTCTTTAGGTCGGCGCGGAAGGTGCCGAGGTCGGGGGCTGTCCGGAGCCCGGTGGGCAACCCATTCCAGAGGGTTGGTGCGACCACATAGAACACCCTCATCCTGGAGACTGCCAGCCGACACTGGCCGAGGGGACCCGGAGGAGGGCAGCCCTATGTGAGCGCACTGGGCGGTGGGAGGCCAGTAGGAGGTGATCCTGTAAATACCCCAAGCCCATGCCATGAAGGGCTTTATAGGTGAGCACCAGTACCTTGAAGCGGATCCGGAGGACCACCGGCAACCAGTGAAGCTCGCGCAATAGTGGTGTTATATGGGAGTAGCGGGACGCATCCGTAACTACTTATGCGGCCGCATTCTGGACCAGTTGGAGCCTCCGGGTGCACCCCAAGGGCAGCCCCATGGGCAGCCCCATGTAGAGGGCATTGCAGTAATCCAATGAGAGATAATGAGAGCATGAGTGATCGTATGGAAGGGCGTCCCTGTCTGGAAACTGGCGCACCAGGCAAACCTGTACAAATGCCCCCCTTGTCACGGCCGTTAGATGGTCCACTAAAGACAGCCATGAATCAAGGAGCATGCCAAGATTACGAACCCTTTCTGAGTCAGCAAGGCACTCCCCTCCCATCAACAGTGATGGGGGAGCTAGATTATGGGATGCTGGTATCCACAGCCACTCTGTCTTGGAGGGATTGAGCCTGAGCCTATTCCTACCCAGACCCATATCGCCTCCAGGCACTTAGACATCGCGAAAAGGGCATCTCTGGGTTGGCCCAGGATGGAGATGTAAAGTTGGGTATCATTAGCGTACTGATGATACCGCACCCCGAAACCACGAATGATCTCACCCAGCGGCTTTATATAGATGTTAAAGATCAGGGGGGAGAGAACCGACCCCCGCGGCACCCCACAAGTGAGGGGCCTCAGGGAGGAATCAAAATAAAAAGCAAATAAGCAATATCCACAAATTTTCACTTCTTTTGTCAGGATGATGATGCGCTGTAGCATTGTGCTACAAACTTTACTCTTGTAAATGTGACAACAGCATTATTTGCACCACTCTGACCTCTGTAGACCTCTGACACTCCTGCAACTAGGTGTAACTTAAGCCATTCTTTACTCAGATGATGTATGGTGACTAAAATATTGAAGAATCAATCCCAGTTATTTGGAGCATTTTTCAATGCACCTCTGTTTGGTTCTTTTTCCACTATTTGAAGAAAATACTGGTCTTTTAAGTTGGGTATATTATATAAAATAACAACACTATTCAAAGCTTTTCAGTTTCACCTTTGCTCTGATAGGGTGTTTTTTGGGGAATGGATTATTCACAGCTCAGCTGCTGGAGTTCTTTTAAATTACTGTTTCAGATGCTATTGGATTATTAAGTAGGTGGACTTTTCATAACAAGTATACATATAAACAAATATTATTATTTCTTCAGCTATTTATACTAATCACGTTATTGAAAAAGATAATCTTAATTTAAACCAAAATCACAATTGCAGCTTTCTGCATTAAAAAGTTTCTCCATCTATACAGAATTTTTCTAGATACTGGGTTGGATATTGGTTATTTTTCACATTAAGAAATATGGGATGTTTTATAAAATGAAGTCGGTGAAATGACAGCTTTGTACCAATATTAATACAATATTAGCTTTGCTTACCTAAAGTATACAAGTGACAGTGACATAAATAACAAGTTAGTCTTTCTTAAAATTCCATTGATTTCAGTATGTTTCCTATAAGATCCAACCATATGTTTTTCCAGTTTGAGAAGAGGCATTTTACTTCCTTAGATTGGGTTGTAACATAACAGTTAATTTTAAAATAATATTTAGTAAAGGTAAAATAGTTTTCTTTAGTGGTCTAAGAAAAAAAAACCTTTGGCTGCATTCAAATAATAATAGCTTTTACAAACAAAAATAATACCATAGCTTTTTGTCTTATAATACCCATCACATGAAAATGTAATGTCTGTTCCTCATTTGGCAAATCACGATTTTCTGTTTGACATGTCAAGATAATTTGCATCCACCACACTTTTATTTGAAAACCAGAAATAGATTTTAAGTGAATTGCAACTGACCATTGAGAATGGAGATTGTATAATTGAGTGTTCGATCTGTTCAGGCTTATATTAGACTGATCAGTTTGGGATAATACAAATTTGGATGGACGCTAAATGACAACAGATACAGTTTTCTGTATCTCTGTGCTGCCATGTAGTGGTGATCTAGTTTTTTGGAGTCAGGTATGTTATTTATTTAATTATTTAATTAAATTTTATTCAGAAAGTTGGAAACCTCAACACTTGACTTCTGGAAATACCATGTAATTGACCATTGTTTGAGCTTTGGACATGAAAACTTTTAGTGCTTATTAAAGAATAAACTCACCCTTAGAGGAAATGTAAAAATAACTCACTTAGTAGACCTAGGTAGAACTCTTGTCCACCAAAACATTTAATTTAAAATCCTGTTGGTGCTGGTTTTGTCAAATGTGAAATTAAGGTTTTTAATGAAACGAAAGACACACAGACATATAAAATCTTTTTGGGCATTCGAGGAAGAAAATAAAAATTACTTTCCTTTCAAATATTTCACAATATTAGCTGTTGAACAAGAATTAAATAAATTGGTGAGCAGGAAAAAAAAAATCTGAATGAATTAGGTAATGGTGATGTAGGAACTGGAGGCTAAGGAAATAAACTTCCATGCATCTGTGGTTTTTCCAAGTACACTTATTGCCCATTGCCTCAGTTAACTTCTTATGAGATGTATATTTTAAAAGCAGACCAACCTGAATATAAGTTCTATAAAAAGACATTGCAGGATGTTAGATTTTTGTTTTGTTTTTTAGCGCCGCCTTTTTGACTGTTTCTAAAGGAGTTGTTCACTAGAAAAGAGCATAAGGAAACTTTCCCCTGGGGGGGGGGCCTCTTTCTCACTCTCTTTTTCCATTTTTCCTGGAACAGTTGGCACACTTAAGTTATTTCTCCAGTATGGGTGTGAATTACCATTACTCTGTTCCAGTAAACAGAGACACGACAATTAAGAGCTCTGTAAAACAAGAATTGTTTAAGGATACTGTGTTATAACTACCGTTCAAACTGTTCAGTGCATGGGCTCAAAGTATTGCTTTCAATTGCAAAGAAGGCAATCTCCTGAAGTACAGATCTTACAGTCCAGATGAGTGTGGTTTTGGTCTGTCCATTTCAACACATGATGCTTGGGAAAGATGTGGGGCCTGGATATGATTCACTGCGGAGAACAATGAAAAAATAATTCTCTGCCTTGAATATAGGAGAAATAAAATATTTAAGCTGTGTCAGAGTGAAGAGAAGCTGTGTTCATTTGTACACAAAGATTTGCTATTCACTGCTTTATGATCTAATTCAAGGGATCAAGTTCATGGCGTATAACTGGGATGATGATGATGATGATGATGTTCATTCAGTCAGTTTTGTTACAACTCGTAACTGGTTTAGACAGACTAAAATCAGGAAATGTATATTAAATTCACAGAGCAAGTAAAGTGATACATTTTATTTTGAGCTGAGATAAAAAGGCAAACACGTATATCTAAAAATAGTCTCATAGATAGACATTACGTTAATAGGCACACACAAAACTTTTTATAGCTTTCTATAACTATTTTAAGATGATAAAAGAGGCAGTTTATATTTTAATTCAATGATATATTGTGTTTATGTTGGCCCTTTCAGAAGCATGCAAAGAATAGAGGTAATGGATAAGACTCCTTTGGAACAATATACCAGTAACTCTTGTTAATTAAGAATGTCTTAGTGAGAGTCAAGCTGTCAAGTCTCTTAAGGCAGAGATAAAAAGAAAGGAAAAGGATCTCTTAAAATTAAAGTAGTTATCTGTTGGGTTAAAGGTATTTCTAGTTTGCTCTTCCAACATTCTGCTACTGCCTGCCAATTAGCAAAGAATAGCAAAGAGTGGCAGTGAAATGTTTTTGTATAAGAAATAACACACATTGGACTCAGGGATGGGTTCTACTTACCTTTCCTACTGGTTCGCAACGGGGCCGTGCGCATGCGCAGAAGCATTTTGGTGACGTCGGGGTCGGTGAGCCAGTTTTACTGCCGGTTCTATAGAACCGGTACGAACCGGGGGCAACTCACCACTGATTGCACTTGTAAGTATACATGCTTAAATTTTCCAATGGGATATATTTAACTAAATATAATATTTTAATTAAGAGTTAGGACAGAGGATTTCCCTTCCACCTCCCCAAATAATTCATTTCTAGATGTCTCTGCTTTCAAAAAGTCTTCTTGATAGATCAATACTCTTTATTATAGGCAGACTGTTCCTCCTACTTGTGTTCATCAGATTTGGACAAACGTCAGAATCAAAATATGGACTGGAGTTTACTTATCCTTAAGCTCTCCATATAGAGAAAAGATTTGTATGTGGGATATGGGGGGGGGGGGGAGGCTAGAGAGGAACAGACAAAGAGTAGGAAAGAGTTTAGTTTTGTAACTGACAGCAGTAGCTTCAGCCAGAGTAAAAGTTTTAGCAGGATTGTCAAATCTTAATGTTTGGGAAGAAGACTAATAATATGGCTGCATAGTTTCCATGCTCCCATTGTTACATTAGTTTTGTCCCAAGAGCAAAATTATTAAAATAATTGGGTTGAATCTGAGAGGTTATGGCAATGGATGTTTGCTTCTGCCTCTGCCACTCCTTTTTCTGGATGTGGGTGTATGCATGATAACAGAAGACTATTTTAAATTTGTGTTCATTCACCCAACTTTACAATATTCACTCTGATACTTTGCAGTGTTCTTTGGGTAGCCTTATGAGGTGTGTAACTTTCAAATAAAGTGCCTCCTCTCTCCACATCTCACAAAAAACTCACATAGGTGAGAAAAGGAGGCAAATTCAGATTCAAAATCATTTTTATGATTCCATTTTCACAAATACGTAACTTTTTCTCCTGGATTATTTATTCTACATAAGGCTGCTTCTGTATTGTAAGTCTGTGTTTAGTTATGTCTGGCACAAAAGCCAATCAACTTTCATCTCTTTATGCTCCTAAAATGTCAAACAACCATGTTACTCGAAAAAACCGTTACAGCCATTTTTGTTGGCTATCTGAAGCTAAGATTTGGATTCATTGTCAGAAGCAAATCAAATGATCCTTGAATCTATCGAAATAAAATTGGGCTGTTGAATAAAATGGATCAAATCTTGTAGTAACACACATCTGTAAGTCTTAATTTCAGTTTGTTAAGCACTGTACACCTGGAGAGACAGCAAATGTATAAATGTTGTAGACATAACTTCTTTAAGTACAGTGCAGTTCACTAGCTATCCCTTGTAACTCATCATAAATCCCTTAAATTTTTTTCTTGCATTTAGAAGTCTCTAAAACTTCAATTTTGGAATAGGGAGAGAAGACTTTTCAGTACATGGAAGACCACAATTCATTTCACAAAGCAGAAGGCAGAATTATAATTGATGGTACCACAGACATACACACACAACACATTAAAACATTGTCTTCTATTAGCTTGTTGAAGTCAGCAAATTAGAAAGTTTGTTTTTACATGACTCATGTTTTTTCTAAGGCATTGTCTGTATTTCCAAGATCATATGTTAAATGCATCAACAATTTGTAAACAAAGCTTTTATTTTTATTTCAATGCAATGTGTGTAATTAACGCCACTGTGAAAAAGTTATATTTCACTGAGGATAAGCAGAACTGCTAAATGAATATCTCTGAAGAAATAAGTACAGCAGCTCTCCTCATTGAAGTACAGTGGGGCAAAAAAGTATTTAGTCAGCCACCAATTGTGCAAGTTCTCCCACTTAAAAAGATGAGAGAGGCCTGTAATTGTCATCATAGGTAGACCTCAACTATGAGAGACAAAATGAGAAAACAAATCCAGACAATCACATTGTCTGATTTGGAAAGAATTTATTTGCAAATTATGGTGGAAAATAAGTATTTGGTCACCTACAAACAACAAGATATCTGGCTCTCACAGACCTGTAACTTCTTCTTTAAGAGGCTCCTCTGTCCTCCACTCATTACCTGTATTAATGGCACCTGTTTGAACTTGTTATCAGTATAAAAGACACCTGTCCACAGCCTCAGTCACACTCCAAACTCCACTATGGTGAAGACCAAAGAGCTGTCGAAGGACACCAGAAACAAAATTGTAGACCTGCACCAGGCTGGGAAGACTGAATCTGCTGCAATAGGCAAGCAGCTTGGTGTGAAGAAATCAACTGTGGGAGCAATAATTAGAAAATGGAAGACATACAAGACCACTGATAATCTCCCTCGATCTGGGGCTTCACGCAAGATCTCACCCCATGGGGTCAAAATGATCACAAGAACGGTGAGCAAAAATCCCAGAACCACACGGGGGGACCTAGTGAATGACCTGCAGAGAGCTGGGACCAACGTAACAAAGGCTACCATCAGTAACACACTATGCCGCCAGGGACTCAGATCCTGCAGTGCCAGACGTGTCCCCCTGCTTAAGCCAGTACATGTCTGGGCCCGTCTGAAGTTTGCTAGAGAGCATTTGGATGATCCAGAAGAGGATTGGGAGAATGTCATATGGTCAGATGAAACCAAAGTAGAACTGTTTGGTAGAAACACAACTTGTCATGTTTGGAGGAGAGAGAATGCTGAGTTGCATCCAAAGAACACCATACCTACTGTGAAGCATGGGGGTGGCAACATCATGCTTTGGGGCTGTTTCTCTGCAAAGGGACCAGGACGACTGATCCGTGTACAGGAAAGAATGAATGGGGCCATGTATCATGAGATTTTGAGTGCAAACCTCCTTCCATCAGCAAGGGCATTGAAGATGAAACGTGGCTGGGTCTTTCAGCATGACAATGATCCCAAACACACCACCTGGGCAACGAAGGAATGGCTTTGTAAGAAGCATTTCAAGGTCCTGGAGTGGCCTAGCCAGTCTCCAGATCTCAACCCCATAGAAAACCTTTGGAGGGAGTTGAAAGTCCATGTTGCCCAGCGACAGCCCCAAAACATCACTGCTCTAGAGGAGATCTGCGTGGAGGAATGGACCAGCAACAGTGTGTGCCAACTTTCTGAAGACTTACAGAAAACGTTTGACCTTTCTCATTGCCAACAAAGGATATATAACAAAGTATTGAGATGAACTTTTGATATTGACCAAATACTTATTTTCCACCATAATTTGCAAATAAATTCTTTCCAAATCAGACAATGTGATTGTCTGGATTTGTTTTCTCATTTTGTCTCTCATAGTTGAGGTCTACCTATGATGACAATTACAGGGCTCTCTCATCTTTTTAAGTGGGAGAACTTGCACAATTGGTGGCTGACTAAATACTTTTTTGCCCCACTGTACTTGAATTTTATTCAGTTGGCAACATCCCTATTCCATTACTGCTTTAATATTGGCAACTAGATGTGGTAGATCTTGTTGCAAGAATAATCTGAGCCTTTTCACATGTTCTAACAACAGCAGTTTGAAATTTGAATTTATTTGGTTAATATCTCAACTTTCTTCCAGAGCTCATAATGACTTACACAAGGTTCTCCCTTCATTTTATCCTCATAACCCCATTAGAAGCTAGTTGGGCTGAGAGAGAGCAAGTGGTCCAAGGTTTCAGTGAGTTTTAAGATTGAGAGTAGACTTCAGATGGATTTCCCCCACCCTTAATCTACCACTTGGGATTTCTTAGATTCTTAGAGTTGAAAGGGACCTTAGGGATTGTCCAATATAGCCCTTCCTTAATGCAGGATATACTAGAGCTGTTGTCAACCCTGCAAAATAAACCAGATAAGGAAATCAATGCCATGAACGGTTAGTACTACTTTTATTCTAAAACTTTAGTAACAGAATCTTTTAAATATGAAAGTGCTTTCCATTTATCATTGTGTGGACTAAGGAGATGCTTGTCTGAGTTGTTTACTCACATTTCATTCTTGGCCGAGGCTCAGACCCCTTTTATCTGACCATTACCTTGGAAACAGCTCTTCCTCCTATCTCTCAAGGCTATTCGCATTTATCTATTTGTCTGTCTGCCTGTTTAATTTATGCACCACCCATCTTGCCCAGAGATGATTTATTGTTGTCAATAACTTCCCAAGCCTGCTTAGGTATCTTTTCTCATTTCCCAGTTTTGAATTATCTGCAAACCTGAAAAACATCTCAATGTTTTCATTGCAGTTATTGATAAAATGTTGAAATAGCCCAGGCCCAAGACAGAGCCCTGTGGCAGGGGTGAAATGTAAAATCTGTTACTACTGGTTCTGTGGGTGTGACTTGGTGGTGGTGGGGTAATGTGACTGGGCGGGCGTGGCCACTTTTTTTTTAAAAAAAAAGTTTCAAAGCATTTTTTCTAATGAAAAGCCTCTCTGCCGATCAGGAATTCAGCTGGGATCATCAGAAAGGCTTTTAAAAAAATGCTTCTCTGCCGATCAGGGAACTCAGCTGGGATCGGCAGAGACTTTTCAAAGCATTTTTTTTACCACCTCTTCGGCCATGAGGTTGCAGAAAAAAAATGCTTTGAAAAGCCTCTTATGATCCCAGCTGAGCCGCGCGATCATCAGAGGCTTTTTTTTTTTACTTTTAAAAGCATTTTTTCATCAGAAGAGGTTGTAAAAAAATGCTTTTAAAAGTAAAAAAAAAAGCCCCTGATGGGCTCAGCTGGGCATGGGGGGGGGGGGAGATTTTTGCTACCAGTTCTCCGAACCACCCGCTGCCATCGCTACCGGATCGGGTGATCCAGTCCGAACTGGCAGCATTTCACCCCTGCCCTGTGGCATGCCATTTGATATTTTCTCCAAGCTGAAGTAGTACCATTAATGAATACCTTTTGGATACAGTCATTCAGCCAACCATGAGTCCATTTTATAGTAGTATTATCTAACATACACAGTATTTATTGTACTGTATATATTATGAGGCACTCTTTCAAACGCTTTGTTGTCGTCTGAATTTTTACAGTATCCTCCATAGTTTTTTCGTTTTAACCATTATGCCATACTCACTTTCACACTGATGTACATAGTGGTAAGCTAGCATTTTCTGCATAAATATGGATTCATTGCTGTGAAGCTTTGCATTCTTTCTGCATGCTACATTCCTTCATCCCATGTGCTTACACTGAAATGTTTATATGAGTATGGAGAAGGTGACAAAAGAAACCCCAAGAAGAGTGATGCCTGAAATTGTGATAAAGATCATAGCAGCTGTAGTTATATAAGCAGCTACCTGTCTTCATGTTTTTCCAGGCCATTATATTGCAGTAAAATTGTTCTTCCTCATATCACCACATACCTAATTAGATCAGGCTCCATCCTATCATCTGAAAAAGTGCCACAAGTTTGACAGGTGATTTAGCGTATACAGACTAACAGACTTGGAAGGGACTCTGGAAGTCTTCTAGTCCAATCCCCTGCTCAAGCAGGAGACCCTATGCCATTCCAGACAAATGCTGTCCAGTCTCTTCTTAAAAACCTCAAGTGATGGGGCACCCACAACTTCTGAAGGGAAACCATTGTGCTGATTAATTGTTCTCATTGTCAGGAAATTTCCCCTTACTTCTATAGGTTGGATCTTTGTTCGATAAGTTTCCATTGGTTACTTCTTGTCCTGCCGTCAGATGCTTTGAAGAATAGGTTGACCCTCTCTTTTCTGTCACAGCCCTTTGAGTATTGGAGGACTGCTGTCATTGTCACCCTAGTCCTTCTCTTCATTAGACTAGACCCGTGATGGTGAACCTATGGCATGTGGCATGCGGAGCCATATTGGTGGGCATGCGAGCTCAGCTCTGGCACACATGTGTGCGCTGGCCAGCTGATTATCAGGCTTTGCGGTCCCACTGGAAGTCAGCAAACGGGCCATTTCTGGCTTCTGGAGGGCCTCCGGGAGGGTGGGGAAGGCTGTTTTTGCCCTCCCCAGGCTCCTAGAAAGCCTCTGGAGCCTGGAGAGGGCGAAAAACGGGCCTACCGGGCCAACTGTGCCATCGCATGCCAAAAGCGTGGCGAGTGCGGGGGGGTCACACGTGCATGTGTGGGCGGGCAGGGCGCATAGAATTATGGGTTGGGCACGTGCGACCCTCCCATGTTACCCATGCTTTTGGCATGTGATGCAAAAAGGTTAGCCATCACTGGACTAGACATACCCAATTCCTGCAACCGTTCTTTATATTTCTTTATATTTCTTTTATTTTATTTCGAATTTATATACCGCCCTTCTCCCTGGGGACTCAAGGCGGTGTACAGCCAAATAAAAACATACAATACAAACATTTTAAAACAGTTAAAAGAATATATATCTGTTTGGCCCCAAATTTAAAATGACAAACCAATTTAAAATTATTTAAAAATTTGTTAAGCCAGCCTGGCTTGCTGAAAGATATAAGAAATAATAATCTCACAATTATTGCTCTTGAGCCACGTGCCGCTTATTCTATACCTGTGTTGATTTTTGATGCCTAAGTTTAAAACTAACTCCTGAATTGCATGTTCTTGGATAGGATCCAGTGTAGTGGTGGGTTGCCCCTGGTTTGGACCGGTTTGCAAGAATCAGTAGTAAAACTGCCCTGGATGTTATCATTGATGATCTGTGCGTGTGCAAAAGGCACGCGCGCTCGCTTCACTCACACATACACGATATTGTTGCGAACCCACCCCTGGTCCAGTGTTCTAGTTTGTCAAAATCTTTTTGGACCTTGAACCTTCAGTTTCAGTTTATTTAATTTGTATACCACCCCCCTCCCGAAGGACTCGGGGCGGTGAACAGCCATAAATAAAATATACAAGTATAACATTTAAAACCCAATTAAAATCCAATTAAATAAATTTGGCCATAAAAATATTAAAACCCCAATAATTTAAAACGAATTAAAATTTATAACATTTTTAAAAAAGGAGAATCGGGCCAGGCCTGCCTGGCGAAATAAAAGGGTCTTAAGAGCGCGGCGGAAGGTGCGTAGGTCTGGGATCCTCCGAAGCTCCGGAGGGAGCTCATTCCAGATAGTAGGTGCCCCCACAGAGAAGGCTCTCCCCCTGGGGGCCGCCAGTCGACATGGTTTGGCCAACGGCACCCGGAGGAGGCCCTCTCTATGAGAGTGTACCGGCCGGTGGGAGGCCACTGGTGGCAGTAGGCGGTCTCGTAAATAGCCAGGTCCTAAGCCATTGACCTTTCTTCTAAAATGATGTCATCTGCAAATTTTATGAATGCCCATTCTGTCCCCTCATCTAAATCTTATCGAGAGAAAGAGTCTGTTCCTAAATTCGTAACAAAATATAACTTGGATCAAAGATGAAATTTAAAATTAATCCAAGTTGATTATTATCAGTTAATGGTTATGATGTCTGTTCATAATAGGGAGGCATAAAATATGTGCTGTGATAAAATGTTGGATTAAGAAGACAGGAAAAATTGTTCTCTAAAAATGGTCCCAGGACATCTGAAACTAGTCATCTGTGTGCCATTTGCTGCAGAGGCAGGACTTCAGGAGCTGAGGGAAAGCAGGTCCCAAAGCTTCCCAGGACCCAGTGGGTGGGATGATGGAGGGAAGATAGATTGGGAAGGGGGTGTTGCAGCATCCCTGAGGTGTAAGAGTGACTGATCATGGGAGCACCGCAGAGGCCATAATTTTGAAACCAGGTCATAAATATCTTTGGGTGGGGGGGGGGGGGGAAGTATTTTAATTCCGGATGGTCTCTTAAGTCACTGGTGTTAAGTTGAACACTAGCTATAAACTTGTCTTTGGAGTGCATTCCTTGAATTAAATGCACAACACTAACATGTTGGTTTGTTTGTTTGTTTTTCTCTTAGAATGAAGACTGCAAATGGGGATTACCGAAAAGAACATAGAGAAAGGAGTCGTAGTCCCATTGAACGGGCTGTCGCACCAACAATGGGCCTTCATGCTAATCACATATATGCCTCAATCCCAAGCTTAACTATGGAGCAACCTCTAGCACTGACCAAAAACAGCATGGATGTTATTCGGTCTGTAAGCATGACTCCTACAATGACATCAGTGGAACGGCAGCAGGTACTCGGCATTTTTGTTTGCTGAGATACATATTTCTAGGCAACTATTTTTCATTTAGCTTTTGTACAGTTTTTGTATTTCTGTGCGTGTGTGTTTTTGTGTGTGGTTGTGTGTGTAGTTGGTTGGGTGGTTTTTGCAGAGTCCTTGTCTATATAACTTCCCTAATTCCTCCCAATTAATAATTTTGCAAACACTGGAGGCAGAATGGAATTTTGCAAATCTGGTTGTTCGAAACTTATATAAATAAATATTTGTTTATTTGAGAGATCTATTAAAACAGGCACTACTGAGGAATACAAGGTATTTCTATACATTGGGAAAGGGCCTCTTCTCAGTTGTCTAAACTCCGAAGGAAGCAAAGAAGCTCCGGTCTACCAGTTTCAAAACAGCGTTCAAAAAAGCATTCTTCAAAAAAGAAATCAATGTTGAACGGTTGTTAAATATTGATCAATGTTGTTACTGTTAACTCCCTATTCAAAAAAATTGAAAATGATCGAAAATGTTCAAGAAAAATTCTATATAAAATATTTGTAAAAGGTTTGAACCGGAGAAGGAAAGATTGTAGCCAAGTTGGGGGGTTTTGGGGGACATTTTGAAGTAACTGAAGTGTTTCGCAGCAACCATTTTTGATAAGGATTGAAGTGATAACAGTTCAGAAATAGGTTTCCTGGTCCATCAGTTGTTAGTGAAGAGAGGTCTGGAGATTCTCAGTCATCCAGGTCATAGTTGGATAGCGGACCATTGGTTTGAAAGAAAGGTAAAAAAATCCATCCATGTTAGAATTGAACACCCTTTCCTCAACAGAAGGGGAGAAATAAGACAGCACCTGTCTCCAGTTTACAATGCAGTACTTGTAGCAGTTCCAAGAAGATTCCACAACCTTCATTCAGGTGACCCTGAGGGCACAGATAAACCCTAAAATATCCCCAACAGCTCTCAGAGAAGCCAGATGATTGCAAAGAAATACAATCCTTCCACCACCACCCATCCTATCAGAACCTATCCTTGCATCCCCCCACCATCCAGTCCCAACTATCAGTACCTAGCCTTCCATTTTCCACCTCCCCCACCATCAGAACTGATGAAGCTTCTTGGATGAGAAACGAAAAGTTTTCTTCTTCTTCCTCCTCAAGGAAGAAAACAGTCCAGTTGCCTTTTGAAGAAAAAAGTACCTTTGAGTGAAGAGCAATCCTTACTTAGAAATTCTGGAGCAGATAGATGGGGAAAGATGCTTTTTCTTATTTTTTTTTTTTAATATTACCTTGAGTTCATTACAAGATGATGGAAGACCATTGATTCATGGAAAAGGAGGAATGTCATCTAAGACCAAAGTCCCTCCTCTCTCTTCCTCAAATTGCAGTCAACTTCAGAACTTCTAAAACATCATATTTGAATGAAAGTTTGAGCCGACCAGCAATTCCCCAAGTTCCTAGTAAGGCTATTAAATGTAACTTTGAAGGATTTTAAAATGGACCCATAACACAAGCCTTACAATCATCTCACCCCCCCCCTTTTTTTTAAAGACAAAAAATGAGAGGAAAGGCACTCATTTTAAAGGACAAAAAAGTTGGTACATGAAAAATATCACAAATCGTGGAGGTTTTTTTTATATAGACTCATAAGTTCTTAGCCAATGTTGTGTAAGCTATTGTGACTATCGTACTTTGTAACTGACTGATAAGCTCCCATTTCTAGCTTATTTGGAAGATAGCATGAGTTCCTGTTCAGAGATACTTGCAGATTATGAAATAAATCAGCATATATGTTTGTAAACTCTTATCTTGCATTACTGTCACTTTTGCTCCCTTTAAGAACATTTCTGTAGATTCATCTTATCGCCTAAACTAGCTCTGCCCTTCTATTTTTTTCACTGTTTTTCCAGGTGGATTTTTAAAAATACTGTTAATAAATTAGGAAGTTGTAACTGATGACCCCTAGTGCCACGTAACGGGATGAGCTCCTGTTACTTGTCCCAGCTTCTGCCAACCTAGCAGTTCGAAAGCATGTAAAAAATGCAAGTAGAAAAATAGGAGCCACCTTTGGTGGGAAGGTAACAGCGATCCATGTGCCTTTGGCGTTTAATCATGCCAGCCACATGACCACAGAGACATCTTCAAATAGTGCTGGCTCTTTGGCTTTGAAATGGAGATGAGCACTGCCCCCTAGAGTCAGGAACGACTAGCACATATGTGTGAGGGGAACCTTTACCTTTACCTAACTGATGACAGTAGGGACTTTCTAATTCATGTCTCAACATTCTCCTTTGTGACTTAGAAAAAAATAATACCATACAGCTACCATTTCCCACTTAGAAACTAGCATTAAATTCAGAAATTATAATTCTTGAATTCAAGAAGTTTCTCACTCAGCTAAATCAGTCTTTCTACTTTCACAATTTGTACTTTCCCTGTAACCTTTATTCACTGGGATATGACCGAAACACTTTTTTGTCTGTTATATTACCATTTGGCGTGTTAAGTAGTATAATCCAATGTTCCAATCCATCTGCTATTGTTCTGCATAGTGTATTTCCTCAGCATAGTTAGTTTATGGATGATAGGCAAGGAAGGGAGGAAGGGAGAGGCTTCCACTTATGACTTTGGGACTGCTTGATAATTCCTACTATTGTTTTTTTGGAGTGGCAGTCAGGTCTGTCATTGAGCAGTATCACATTTACTGGACAATGATTATTGTATTTATGGCCATATTTTAAAAATCATTTAGTATTACTTAAATATAATTTCCTTCCTGGCTGAATTATTAGATATTACATTGAAGATCTTTTGGTTATTAACTATTTAAGTATTGACTGATTTCTTATTTTGTGGTATATAATTTGGTATATTACTATGTTTTTCAACTTTTCATAATATATAATGGCTTACACGATGCCTGGAATGTATGTTAAGAAATCATTATCATTTTTTAAAAATAGTAATGCATAGCTAAAGTAAATGACATAATCCAATAGAGCAGTTATAGCTGAATATTTACCAAACAGATTGCTAGAGTGATTCAAGTACTTTTTCTGCTAGCATTTTGATGAGCCTTGGTGGCGCAGCAGACTAAAGTGCTGTTAAGTAGCACCAGCTGCCTGCAATTACTGCAAGTTCAAATCTCACCAGGCTCAAGGTTGACTCAGCCTTCCGTCCTTTCGAGGTAGGTAAAATGAGGACCCGGATTGTGGGGGCAATAAGCTGACTTTGTATAAAAAAGAACACCGCTTTGAGGGGGGGCAAAGCCCTACTAAGCAGGTATATACAAAAGTATGAAGGCTATTGCTTAACGTATTGTAAGCCGCCCTGAGTCTCCAGAGAAGGGCGGCATATAAATCAAACCAATAAATAAATAAATAAATAAATGACTGAAAGAGCCAAGAGCTTCTTCCCGAACCACATAGTTTCCCTTAGTTTCTGTACCTAGATTATTTGAAATGACTTTCACTGTTCCCTATTAAAATGGGAATTGGTCCCTACATTTATTTCAGGCAGTCTTGTGAAGTTCTTGTGAAAGAATATCTCAGGCAACAAATTATAACCACCATGTTAAGCAACTCTTTGAGGAACTGCTTATGATTTCCATGTTCTTCTTATCCTCAGAACCGTCCGTCTGTAATCACATGTGCGTCTGCAAGCAATCGAAACTGTAACCTTTCTCATTGTCCAGTTGTGCACAGTGGATGTGGGGCTGCTATTCCAACCAGTTACCGAAGGCCGTCTAGCAGTAAGTAACATTCGTTTCCATGATTTTCCTTCCAAAGATCTATTATATGTGGTCATCAAATAACTCTTAATATATAATAATGAATTACAGAAATAGAAACATTTTTAAGCAGGGTGAAAGTAGTACACTGCAGTCAAATTAAATATGTAATTACAGATAGTCCTCGACTTACGACCACACTTGAGCCCAAAATTTCTGTTGCTAAGTGAGAGCAAGTTTTGCCCCCATTTTGTGATCCTTCTTGCCGCAACTGTTAAGTGAATCACTGCAGTTGTTAGGTTACTAACATGGTTGTTAAGTGAATTTGGCTTCCCCATTGACTGCATGCCAGGTGATCATGTGACCCTGGAACACTGCAACTGCGATAAATATGATCCGAATTTTGATCACATGACCATGAGGATACTGCCACAGTTGTTAAGTGTGGAAAACAGTTATAAGTCACTTTTTTCGGTGTCCTTATAACTTTGAACAGTCGCTAACCTAATGGTTGTAACTCGATGACTACCTGTATGTATGAAAGGAGAACTCCTGCTAAGATCTTCCTATTTTTATTAGGAGAAATGTTAAACTCTTCACAATTTTTAAGATTTATTGCTGTACGAAAATCTAAATTGTCCAATGGAAGATTATTTACAATCTTCATCCATATTATAAAATTCAAAAACTATTAAATAAAATCAGTAAAGTATAAATCCATATAACTGGATTTGATATTGTGTGTTTTTAAAGACAGCTTATCTTTGTTAAATTCAATAATAGTCAATATAAACAGTTATGTAGGATAATAAAGAGATGAAAGGTTAATATAATAATGGATTTGTGGGAACTGAAATAAAGTTGGAAACTGAAATCGTAAAGAGTTTCCAAAAGAAAAGCCACTCTGGCATTATGCCAAAGGCCAATCTAGTCTAGCCTTTAGTAACGGCCTACGGCCAGCCAAATGCACATGAGGAGCTCAGCAGAATGGATAGTAGACTAATAGCCCTCCCTCATTGTTGTTTCCCAGCAGCTGCTTGTGATTCAGGAGGTGGAACAATTAGCCCTTTTATAGCAATGGTAAACTTAATTTTGTGACCAACTTTTCACACTGATTTTAATAGGATCTAAATGCAGCTAATTTAGATTAGAAACAAACCCCGCCCTTGACTTTGTGTATATTTGACAACATAATATGGAATTGGCTACGGAAAAATTGAAGAGACAACATTTAAATGCCTTTTATTACTTTGGCTAGAATAAAGTGAACAAGAAATACAAAGGAAAGAATTGTGCATTAAAAAAAAACTTTTAAAAGTTTAAACATCTCTTAGAGCCTTTTTGGAACTTTCTTAAAACTTACCACATGATTTTCTGATTTTCAGTTTTCCTATTTTTTTATGGGAACAATCTGCAGAAATGTGATTCACTTGCATGTTCTCACAGCCTTCTCCAATTTGCATGCCTCCAAGATTCTCAGCAAAGGCCCTGCTGACCAGGGAATTGTGGGAGTTGAAGTCTATACAAGTGGAGGTTGTTATGCAGGTTGGGAACAGCTGTTTTTGGCTTTTCAGATAGTAATCTAAAATGACAATTATATACATCCTTTTTCTTTTGTCTTGGCTAATTTACAGGGCCCACTCAAATAATAGAAAAATAACCTGTACAGTGCATTCTAATAAAGCATTTACATTAAAACAGCAATTTATGGTATTGTATAATGGTACATATTAATGCATATGGTACATACGTTAAGTAAATAATATTTACTGCAATTGTACTTAAAAAGCAGAACAGCTGCAAGGGGAGTTATAAGATTTTTTTTTTTTAGTCATACGGAAAAGCAGTAGTTTGTCCGTTTCTTAGTAGTTTTCTGCATTTTCCCTATAGCTACTGCTGCCTGCGATCCAGTGGTAGAAGAACACTTCCGCAGAAGCCTTGGCAAGAATTACAAGGAGCCAGAGCCAGTGACAAACTCTGTATCCATCACAGGATCAGTCGATGACCACTTTGCCAAAGCTCTCGGAGATACCTGGCTTCAGATTAAAGCTGCCAAGGATGGTGTGTCCAATAGTCCAGAGTCTGCTTCCAGGAGGGGCCAGTCCTCTTCTCCTCCTTCCTCCCATCTGGTCAATCATAATCATTCACCTTCGGTTGTCTCATGAACACGGGACCACAATTTCTTCATCCAAACATGAGTCGGTATTGTTTTGGCTGAGCTTGAACAGTACGCGAAACGCAAAGTGTTTGGGAGGGATGATATAAAAGGAGATAACGATTCAATACATGTCTTGTGTGTGTTCGGGCCTTTTTTTTTTTTTAAATACACATGCCCTTAAAATTGATAGCAGGAACTATTTGATTTTTTTAAAATTGTTTTTTTTTAAAAAAATAATGTAGCACTCTTTTTTTTTTCCTGCCTCAGTTACCAAAGAAACCTCTGATGCAACTCTGCTGCCCCCCCTCCCTTTCTGAAAACGAAATGTAGACGCAAGTAAATGTGGGGGGGGGGGGGAGAAAGAAAAAAGCCATTCTGTACAGTGGATTGACCCAAATGCTTGTATGCTTTGATTAGCTTCTTGAGGGTAGAATTGTGTCTGGATTTTGTCTCCATTACTTTCTTCTCCCTTTGTGAAGTAATTTTGTATGTATATACTTGAAAAGAACTGTTGTGTATGATTTGCACTATTGGAGGAGGTTAGGGTTGCATAGCAACTTTTAGGCAGGATGCTTCTATTCTGAGGGCAAACTGCTCGGCAAAAAGCGTCTGGTGTTCTCTGCCTCTTGAAAACAAGAAGCAGCCTTTGTTTAGGAAGGGGGAAGTCTCATACAGGTTATAGGTCTTCTCGGTGTAGATTTCAGGTGCTTCGTGCTTGCAACTGGACTGCATAATCAACAGATCATGGGCATTTTTTTTTTCCACACTGCAGTTTGTTAGAATAGAGCTGAGGTAAGAGGGTTCAATAGTGCTTAAAAGATGCATGTTTTATGGAAAAATAGCTGGTATCTATTAATGTATAGACAGTAAGAAATATATTAGCTTTCGTTGAAAACTAGGTGTTTTTTTTTCCCATTAACAGTCCTAGATAAACTTACTGCTGGTACAGTTGTACTCTGATACTTGTATTTGATATTCCTTTTCGTAGCAGCCAGCAACCTTGGACAGTCGCCTCTGGTCAGGCCTCAACTGAAGCAGTTTATATATCATTCAGTGCTATGAGATTCAGGATGCTACCTATGGCATTGGTGACAAAAGAAACAATATTCAAGTGGAGAATCAACTGCTCAATGCAAATTTACTTAACTGAAATATATTTATCCATGTACACTCTAGTTGCAGGAATCTAATTTTTGAGGCTGCTTATAAACCTAGGCCAAGGCACCATACATTCCTCTTTTTTTTTTATAAAGGTGTTACTTGCATTTATTTCATTTGTTGTATTAATAGTCACTAACTAGGTAATAGAGGCAGGCATAAAGAACAGACTTCTTTTAGTAGTAATGGGCTCAGCTGTTGTTTTTTTAATGTCACAACTCACCCACAATCCCCACACATTCCAGCAGTTACAACTAGTCCATTGAATAGTGGGTTACCTGAAAAGATAGGTGCTGTTGAAAGCATATAGGATAAGGCAAAAGTCTGAAGTGCACGTGATGTCTTTTGGGCTATGTTTTAGCATTGGGGCCAGAATTTATATTTTTGTAAAAATGAAAACCATGGTTAGAAAAGATCAGCAAAGGATCAGTAAAGGATCTGTTCCAGAGAGTGTAGCTGCCTACTTTTAAAAGCTAGAAAAAGACAAGAGGAGCTCCCCCTTCATTTGCCCCTTTCACACATTTTACGGTCATGTTAATGGGTAATTAAATGCTCAGTTGCCTTTGGCATTCAGTACCCTACCCCTGTAAGAAAAGTGCAGAAAAAAAAACTTTTTTATATAGGTAACTTTAAGACCATCATTACGCTGTGCGTAAAGAATGTACAGAGAAATTTGTAGGTATTTTTTTGAGGAACAATTAATTTGTTAATGATATGTAGCTATTTAATTTTTCCCTTTCCTTTATTGTAATCATTCTCTTTTGTTTTTGTCTGGAGAAAAAAGTTGATCTTTTTTTTTTTTGTTGTAGATGTCTGTAATACAGTAAAAGTGCAGGAACACAGTTATTCTATAAGAACACTGCATTAGCAATTAATAGCCACTAGTGTGTTGTTGCTACAGGCTACTGAGCGGTCTAACAAGTACTAATGACTGCAGATGGACTTTGTGGATACAGAACCCTTTTGACATGTCTTTGAAGCACAAAACTACAAAGTTAAATTTACTTATCTGTGATAAGTAAATGGGGCGTAAAATAATCACTGAAGTCCTAACACACAACACTTGGGACATACACTTGTGTTGATTGTGGTGCAACGTTCTTTGAAGTAAATGCACTGAGGATTATCTTCTCAGTGTGATGTGTAGTGTATACACAAAACCATTTGGAAAAAAATAGTCAACAGAAAATAGAATTATTGTTTAAAAGCCAAAAGGGTCGGGAGGGGGAAGAGAAGGAGAAAGGATATTAACCTCATTCTTACATGAAGTTTTTTTTTCACAGAGCCACAGGATCTACAGTCCAGATTGAACAATGTTCTCCATGTTTGTAAATCTGTAACATATCATTCTTTTGTGGCCTTGTTTCACCTGGCAATTTTTAAAAAAGGTTTGGCAGGCCATCTTTTTTTTTTTTGTACTTAAAAGTAGCCTTAATGAACAATAAAGTGCTCTTAAATCTTACAACCGTGAGCATGTGGTTTCTTAAAGTGCAATAAGGTTTGCCTAAGTTAGCAATGCCAAGTCGCTTGGTAAGGTATTTTAAATGGTTCCTTTCAAATAATGTGCAAAACAAAGTATCTGTTATACTGGTGATGGTTGGAATGAAACATTGTTAAACCAAGGATCTATACTAATTTCTAATTTCAGAAGATAATAGACGCAAGGATTCAATGTTTCTTCTGACTGCAGGCTTAAATAGTGAAAACCTGTATTTCCCAGTCTGGGATCTTAACATATAAGCCCTAACCAATATGGGAGTTATATAGAAGCCCTGGAAGGAAACTTGGAGAAGTCAAGCCTTAATTTTCTTTGCAAATAAAAAATTCCAATGGGTGGATTTGCATTTTAGTTGCCATTTAATGTCAGCAGAAAAGAAAAAGATAGGTTGCACATTTTTCAGTGTGAGCAAAGCACAGTATGCAATGTAACAGCTGCTTTTGCATTACTTGTAAAAAAAAAAAAGTACTGTATTTTTAGGAGTATAAGACGCACCTGTGTTTTCGGGGAGGAAAATAAAAATTCTGCTGACCAGGTATTCATCTGGCTAGCATCCTTAGCCTGGTCAGCTTCAGCACATTAGTTCGCTTCTTGGTGTTGAGGTTGGGGCTAAAAAAAAAACAGCTTATAAAGCACAGCTGATCGTCGGAGGGAGCAGCAATTAGAAAAGCAGGCAAAGCACAGATCACTTTGCTCATGTTGGGGCTGAAAAACAGCTTCAAAAGCACAGCTGATTGTCGGAGGGAGCAGCAATTAGAAAAGCAAGCAAAGCACAGAAGATCACTTTGCTCATGTTGGGGCTGAAAAACAGC
>WNWU01000041.1:6264029-6352139 GCA_012654045.1 Ptyas mucosa
GCTCATGTTGGGGCTGAAAAACAGCTTCAAAAGCACAGCTGATCGTCGGAGGGAGCTCCAGTAACTAAAGCAGGCGAAGCTTTAGCCATTTTGGGTACCACATGTTGCATTTTCAGCCTCCAAACGTGTTGTGTTTTTGGGCGGCGATTAGCAGCGATGTGCTTTGGCAATCCCCGCAGCCTTGAAGGGTTCTCAAACGGAGCATTTCAAGGCTGAAAATGTGATGCACGGAACCTAAAAACACAAGCCACTGTCGGTGGCAATCTCTGTAGCCAGGACAGGATGCACAGAGGCCGAAGGGTAGGAGCCCGCGGATGGGCTGGGTTACATTCGGAGTATAAGACGTACCCAAATTTTCAGCCTCTTAGGAGAGAAAAAAGTGTGTCTTATACTCTGGAAAATACGGTTCATAATACAAGAGACAGAGGATGGGCTCCAGCACAAGTCCGAAAGATTGGAAGACAAAACCTCTGGTCCCAGTGACCGACCCAGATTAGATCCTGCAACATTAACCTGGGACACTTATATTTGCCTTCATTTGTGACAGTTTATTCTCAAATAAATTGATCAATAATGACAATTATTTCTTGTACTACAAATCAGCCTGCAATTATATCAAGCTATTTGAATGTTTCATATAAAATACAGTGCACTGCTCTCTGAAAATCTTACAGCACAAATAAATTAGCTAATACAAACTAAACTCTCCTCCCCAACTATTATGTTCTTTAGTGTCTCCCTCACACAGTTGTAAGGATTCTGTTCACATATTTTATGTCGCTACACGCTTCCCTTCCTTGAGGTTATTGTGTCAAGATTGAGATCCAAAGAATGAGATCCAATAGTGATGTGTTTACATGACATACTAACACACAAAAAAACTCATGAATGAAAATATTTCACAACTCACTCTTAACAGGGTTATGGTATTATGCAATTCCATTTGCAGTATACGGAATTTGCAAAGTATAATAAGCCTATGGCTGCACATTTTATACTAAATTATCAATTGTAATCTACTGAATAATCCATAATTGGCTGCTTTTACCAATAGTAATCCATAATCATGTATCACACAATGACAGAGCATGCTGGGTGATCACAGCCATATTTTGGTTTATGGTGGCTACCCACAAGTCAGCCTTATGCACGTTCAACATTTTTATGTTGAACAAAACCAACTTGAATGAAAGCAAAGGACTGCAAACAACAGATAAGCATCCACAACACTATGTATGTAAAATCCTAACTTAAACCCATGATTGAGTCTGTTTGAGATGGGTTGCTATAGAAATTGAAAGAATAAGTGATGTTATCCTAGGAAAAAGTCCTGTTCTGTGCACTATGAAATGCTTCAAATGCAGCAGTCTACTTCAGTAGATAAGATTAATAAAGAAGTGGCATCAGGATTACAAAGGAGAGTTAGTAATTTTGCTTCACATTGCTCTGCTCTGCATTAAATTTGCATTGTTTGGGAAAGCTGAATCAAGCGCATTATCATCAGGAAACAAGCAGAAGGTTATGGGACTTTTCTATGATTCTATGCCATCTCAAAGGAATTGCTGTACTCCGGTAATAATCTATGACATACAAAAAACAATCTAGAGTACAGCCAGTTATCAAGAATCAAAGCAGATGATAAGGAGATCATTCAACAGTGCATTGCCTTTAAACGCTTTGCTCCTGTGTTCTTTCCACTCTCACACAAGAGACGATGTGATTCTTAACATAGATGAAATAAACAAACAAAAATAAATACAGAAACAAATTTAGGGAAGGAGCTGAGATTAGGAAAAATCCCTCTATGTAACACAAGCACACAAAGTTTTGTATGTGTATAGTATTTTTTTAAAAAATTATGTTGCTTCCTTCAAAGTTAATGTATGTTGTCTGCAGTGTGCAACTTAAGCACCCAAGATGTAATATGTATACACACAAAGTATTCTCATAACAAGTGAAAACAAAACAATAATAAAGCAGCCTAAGTCATGTTCGGACCTTCATTCTTGGCTATCCAAAACCGGACCATAGCTACTGGTGGACTTCTTTTAAAAGCAGACTGGCTTGGATCATGGGTATTTTCTAGACTGATCTATAAAGAAGCAAATAAGACAATTTAGCTCTGCCCTGATTGGCACGGAGGACATAGCTCTGTCCACAAGCAGAAACCGTGCACATACTATTAACTGTGTAACTGCTAATATGTTTGCAACATTACAGCAGATGCTAAGATGGGGAACATTGCATCTGAAGGTAGTATTATCCAGAGATTTCTATACATAATATCCAGAGAAGATGCATATATTTTCCTCCTTTTCCCGATTATTTTTTTTCCACATGCTAATTTTTATAGAGATGACATCTTAAAACATATTTACAAAGCTTGTATATTAGAGGAGGAATTGTGCAGTTCAACTTCACTACCTATTTATAAACCCATAAAAGAAGATGTCAAGTCAAGGATTTGTCAACTCGCAGATCAAGGAGTACCGGCCTATTTGGACACTTCTCCTTAGTGCCCTTTCAGATACAGTAGATAAAGAGAGTGAACTCAGGCTCCAGCACTTGTGTTGCCAGCGGAATCAGATAGGAAAGAGCGGTCATCACACAACAGAAAATTGGCATGTCAGAAAAAATATTAGGTTCTCTCACTTTCTAATTTTCTCCATTTAAGGAACATTTTCTCCTAATATTTCATTCTTTGCATATGGGAGTGACAAATGACCATAAGATACAGAAATAGGGAGGAAATAATTTGATCCGGGAATCCAATTCCCTGGACCTGGCAACATGGCTGAAAGACAATGAGCAGCCACTTCTATTGGAGCTGATCCATTAAGTCAACAACACATTTAGGAGGCTACAACTTCATATAGCACAATGATATATTCATTAATTGTGGCAATACTTTCGTTGATATTTATATCAGCTGACAAATTTCTCTATTTGTAACAAGATATGTGGGAGGAATTCTAAATTGACATTCTGGTTATTCATGGCAGTCCAGAAGTCAAAAACATTATCGCCATCACTATTCGTACAATAGACTTTTGAAATTTATGACAAAGCTGTGACTCAATTCCAGCACACTTCAATCCATTTGACATGAGGCCATTTCAGCCCTCATGATGGATGACTGGCTGCACTGTTCATTGTTGGCCTGTCATTTCAGAAGTCACATTGATTTTGTTACAAAACATCTCTCATAAAGGAGGACATCGGTTATGTTTTTGGAATGAAAAGACCCCTCCCCTCATGCTTTCATTTGCATTCCCTATTCTGGTTCCTCAGACTTTTATTTTAGAAAAATGCAAGATTCTTTCCTATCCTATTACTACCAATGAACCTTTCCCTCTTGTGATCCAAAGTGAGCTTTCAGCAAAAAAGTGGAGCCATTACAGGATTCCATATTGAATGTTGTCATTCAAGGGACAGGAACAAACAACAGTGGCAGTAAATTTGGCATAATCCAGTAAGTTAGGCAACCATATCTATTGTGCACACAACATTGAGTAACTGTTACTTCTTGTGCTGATGTATGACAAAAAAGAACTATTGCATTCCTCTAAACATAGAACAGTAGTTTAAGTTTTCCACATGATTCACGCCTCAAAGCTGAAGCACATGAATATAATTGCCTGTTCCATTAGAATTAAGCAGTGGGGCAGAGTCCCCATTTCTTCATGGACAATTCATTGTACAGCAAGGGGGTGGTTGTGTAAATGACATTTATGGAAAGTTCCAGTAACTTTAAATGTTACTTAATCAGGGTAGGGTCCTTTGACTATACAAGAGTCTGGCATTAACTTTGTGATGTAGGCTACAGAAAGAGCTAAATGAATGTGAACAATACGGGCTAACATACATCTAATCATGTGTGGGTGAACCTCTGCATAAGCTAAAACTGGATCAGATTGGCCAGATTGTAGCATTCACAAATTAATTCCCATTTATCCCTAAACAGCTGGGCTGATACAGAGGAGGTTCAGAGAAAGTTGCAATCCACTGAGAAATCACATGTTGCCTTTCCCTTAGTTCTATCTTCCTTTCAGGCTAATGGTTTTTTAAAGTATTTATCATGTTTGTGTAGCCTATCTCTCTTGCATGAAAGTGACTCCAGGTGGCATACAGCAGTATCAGCATGTTATAAAAAGGCAGATACTATTCACAGCAGTCTAGTTTATGTTTCTTTGGTCCAAGGGCACACACTAGCTACAGTGCAGAATCTGGAAATTGCCTAGCTTTATTTAAGGTACTTAGCAGCTCCTGTCCATAGTAAACAAGAAAGAGAAGGGGTTTTGTGGCTGAATCAATTGGGTGGCTGACGGAAAATCATAAAGCAGTGGCAATGAAGACAAAGACACATAAAATGGCACAAGAAGATGGAGCTGTTTCTTAAACAGAGGGAAAAAGGAAAGATATGCCAACTAAAGGGCCAAAGCAGATGAACTTATGCAGAAATCCAGAAAGGGAAAAGGTTGTGGAAAGCTGGAAAACAAGACTGAATATTGGATGTTGATGTATAGAATGCCCAAGAATTCGCATGTGCAAAGGTGATATAATCATAGGAATTGTTAAGCAGGGGAGCCAAATGGGAGATGGAGGCTTTTGGTAAAACCTTTTAAACACAGCAGTGCTTTTGCATAAAAAAACATACATCCTCATTCCGATTAAGCTGCAATTCAATAGAGCGCCCCCTCAAAAACAGAACTAAAATTGAACTAAGTTGATGCAGAAACTATGCAATCTCAAGTAAGGCATTAGGGTTGCCAGGAAGGGAGATTAGACTGCCATGCCAATTATGCCTCTTTATATTAGCTCGGGCTGCAAAGGGCTGCCATTTGGCTTGGATTTCATTATTGATAGTTCAATCCTGAAGGACTCTAGCCTGGGTACAAAATATACATCTAGTGTACTTGAAATACTTGAGTGTCACTGTGGTGTAATGTTGCACTAGGAAAAAAGCAGCTCAGGTTCAAGTACAACTTCAGCCACAATTCACTGGATGACTTTGGGTTACTGTTAGCCCAACAACATTACAGAGTTATCGTTGGTTTGTAGAAAAATAAGGAGGAAGATTTCCTACCTATGCCATCTTCAGTTCCCCAATAGATGTGGTCATGATAATGGATTAGATGAGGACTGAAGTTTAGTTCAGATAAAACAAAGTTGATGTTAGCAGATGTTCCTCTGCCCAGAGAAGTTGAGGACAATCTGTTCTGGATGGTACTGCATTCAGCTCTGTAACATTAGGATGCTTCTGATAGAAACCATATCACTTGGGAAATACAGTTGCTACAACCTGAGCACCAAATCACAACTTACCAGAGCAAGGAAGTTACTTTCCAAAGAAAATGAACTGGCTTTAACCACCTGAATTGGAGGACCGAGACCCATACTGGTTCATCATCTTTATAATGGTTACAGACCAGCAAATATAGGACAAGGTAACATTAAAAAAATGTATAAATAATAAATAAATAAATGTGGGATTTACACATAATGAAACAAAAGCTTGCTATTTTTAAAGAAACACTTCTCTTGATCATCTAACACTTAACGTAAATATAAATTATTAGACTGTCCTGAGAATGTAATTAAAACAGGAGTAATCAACTAGTAAAAAGTGTTCTTATAAAACTGACAAGAGGAACAGGGCAGTGGTTTCTGTTCTAGCCTATCACAGAGACAGTATTATGTTTATAAAATAAATCTCTTACGTTTACCTTCCAAGACAGTTGAGGCAAAGGCATTAAAACAGGCTAGAGTTAAATGTCTCCTGAAAATGTCTGCTGAAATTTGGTACAGGTATGAAGCCATGCCAGCCCCAAATTAAAACAAAACAAACAAACAAAAAACCCCAATCATTTGAAAGCCTGTACCCATTATCCAAAGCTCAAATTGAAGTTCTTCCATTCTGGAAGCGGCTGTGTGGGCAGTACCAGATGCCTCCTCTCCATGGATACAGAGCTGTGAGTAAAAGTGCTTGGAAGTTCTTTTAATGTACATTGCACTCACTTGACTAAAAGCTTTCATTAAAGTGCTTACAACATTTTACAAAAGGAAAAGTTTGGAAGCAAGTAAGCCATTCTGTTTTGTCACAAGAGAGAGGGAAAAAAACAATAAAACTGAAGAACAGAAGATCTTCTAAGTCATACTGGGGCACTTCTGCACAACGCAGACATCTGGGAAGCATCTGGACAGGAAGCAAGTTCAGTCTTATACAATTCTTAAGTTACTCGAATTGCTAAGCAAGGAAACATCATATTACCTTGTGCTTAAAATGTCAGATATAGGTTTTTCTCTGTGGGAAAAAAAAAGAGTTGACAAATTGAAAGTTGTTAATCCAAGAATCAAGACAGACATTTCATTGGATAGTATTCCTGGGAGACACCAAGCTGTTTTTGATTCTCAACAAACCAAGCCTGTAAAATTTCAAAACACAGCTTCCTGCTCACTATCTCCAAATGACGTCTGTATGGGGTGACTCATAGCAAGCGGTAAAGTCCTGATTTTCCCCGGTATGATTTTTTTTTTTAATAAAATGAGGCTGAAAATCACTAGATAATTATTTAATTTATATTACAAGCATTTCATACTTACAATTGAAAAATAGCAATTAATGTTTATGTTACTAGAATGGTTAACTATACAAACTGAGCTTTCTTTAAAATCATGCCTTTTTCAAATCTAGATTTAAATGATCAAGAAATTTAGCCAGTGAACAACAATACTGGAAATATTGTGCAGGAGCTAGGCTCCTTACTAAATGCTGCATCAGTAAAGTAAATTATAAACGTAAACAGTGGACATTATAAACTGAGTAACACAGATTTAAATGACCAACTCGCATCATTAAAATTAAAAAATATATCATGAATTGCATATTCTGAACCTCTCCGCAGTTTTGTGATTATAATTTACAGAAGGGAAAGTGATACAAGGTTGAAGATTATGTAATATTCGGTCTCCTTGTCTAGGTATTTTATATCACTGGGAGTTCCTTTTGGAGGAAAGCTAAATCAACAGATGCTAGTAGTATATGGAGCTACTGCTCTGGATAGAGACCAGTGTAGTATTTCCTAAAATGAAAAAAAAAACATGACAGTTTGCATTGCATTGCATTGCATCTTATAAAGAAATGGGTGAAAAGGAAGGCTTTCTTCTAAACCCAATGAAGCTAACAATGCCCACACTTTCTACTAGCTAAAATTCTGTGTCTTCAAGCAAAAACAGACCTGTCACTGTAGCAAAGCAAATATATTTGTTACATTAATTATTCAGAACAACAACTGAATTGTTGTTCAGTACACACTTTTAATGTGAGTTAGAATTTTTCTTATTTTACAGGGATATAAACTACTAATCATTGGCAAAAAGGGAAAAGATGGCTCTATGAAATAGTTTGACAGCTTCAATCTAAATTGCTGTTCATGCAATGAAGTTAATGGAATGTACTTGCTTGTCTACGTTGCAGCTTATTTCATTCAGAGTCCCTGATTTTTGAGAGAGGAGTGGATGAAGATAACTGAATTGAGGGGAGAAGATAGAATTTCTACCTGTCCCTTGTACAGGTAGTAATCAAGACCCAGTGACTTTTGATATCCCAAAACATCTGGCCTTCTTTGTTTTATTAATTCCCTCTGTGTAGGTTACTTTTTATGGTTCAGTTTTCAGTCTTACACAATAATGATAAGTCCCTAAAACACTAAAATGTTTTTCAAATTTAAAATGAAAATTTCAAATTTCAAATTTAAAAGCAACATTCCAACTGGGGGCGGGTGGATGAGAGATACAAAGATATGTACTAAAGAAAAAATGTAAATATAAGCTGTATTTAGAAACAATACGTAATTTTAATTTGAGCTGTTTTATAACTAACTATATGTGCATCAAGAACACAATAAAAAGAGGAGCAGCCACAGTACGCTTGCTTTGAAACTGTCACAGTGTGCCATCTTGATCAAAGATGTAGACTGAACATGTTTATGTTTGCAATAAATTTAAGGAAGCAATTATTAAATGACTGATAAAAATACATCCACAGAACTCTAAAGTAAGTCAGCTTGTTGGTCGTCTTTTACTTCGTTCACTAGATTTTCAGAGTGTTTCATCATCACTTATATCCCAGATCTGTAAGAAAAAAAAAAGAAAATTTACACTCATTAATTTAACTTTGCTTGTTGTTACTCATATGGTATACTTGTTAACAACATAAATTTTAAACATATGTTCTGATTTTGCAGAAATTATTGCCAAAACTATACATTGTGTAAAATAAAAACCTACCTTACACTAATGTAATCACTTTGGGCTATATTGCAATAAAAAAAAAACAATATTCACCCCAAACTCAAATGTTAAAAAAAAAAAAATCAAAAGGAATCATTTGCCCAGTACCTTACATTACATTAACACCTTTATATTTCATCACATGTATTTATGCCAAAATATTTATGTTTCAAAGACTGGGCTTAAATAAGAATTTTCTTTTTCTTTTTAGAACATCGGGTTGGATTTTTATATCACAAAATCAGCAATCATATAAATTGTTAGTACAAATTTTGTTTTAAAATAATAATTTTAAAAAAATGAAATTTCATACAGGATGATTTTTTTTAGGTTTGAGGTGAGAAAGAATAGAATTTTACAGTCCCCCCCCCCTACATCTTTGGAAAGATCCTTCATAGAACTAAGGATCTGTCTAAGACAGGAGTCTCCAACCTTGGCAACTTTAAGACTTGTGGACTTCAAGTCACCAAGTTCCTCAGCCAGTTTTGCTACCTATGTCAGCTTTGCTGGCAGAGGAATTCTGGGAGTTGAAGTCCACAAGTCTTAAAAGTTGCCAAGGTTGGAGACCCCGGTCTAGGATAAGGCACACAGCTTCAGAATGAGCACTGGCACAAACTAGAATTCTGTTCCCTTTCTAAACAACGAAGTTCCTCTCACTTCTCTGGAACTGTCTCTCCCCCCAAAAATAGAGGATCACATTCAAGTCAAATCATAATAATCTAAAATCGGTTAAATCTATTATATTTGGAAATGATGAAATTATACCACAGCCTTTTATGTGCAGTTATATTACCCTTTATAATATCAATTCAAATGTAGTCATGGGAAAATCAAACACATATCAATCATACACTGATCTCTGGAGCTTTGGTTTTTTTTTAAAAGTTCTTTAAAATCTGAATTTGCCAGCTATATGATAAGACTAGGCGGCTCTGTATTGTATTTACTTCAACACTGATTGTTTGGCATTTGGATACTTAAAGTTAAAAGAAAGTACTTTTTTACCTTTTTTGAAAAAATAAACTGTGCTTCTCTTTATTTCTTTTGAAATTGGCCTAGCTCTCAGAGAGAAAGGATAGAATCCTCTAGAGCAGGGGTGTCAAACTCAAGGCCCGGGGGGCGGATCTGGCCCGCAGGGTGCTTAGATCTGGCCCGCAGGGTCACCCTGAAAACAGTGAAGGGCCAACCCGCAGTGCTCTGCCAATGAAAACAGAGCTTGGGAGGGCTGCAGGCGGTACGCTCAAGGTCCATTTTTGCAAGCAGAGGGTTGCAGGAGGCCATCGTAGCCAAAACGGAGCTCGGGACCCATTTTCACTGGCCGAATGCTCAGACCAACCCAGGCACCCCCAACACGAGTGATGTCAAGCTAGCCATGCCCACTTTGGCCACACCCACCCCGGCCCCCAAGGTCAAACACAATCCTGATGCGGCCCTCAATGAAATCGAGTTTGACACCCCTATTCTAGATGCTGTGCTTTACACTACACAGCTGATTTAGAGATGTGAGATGCCCCTTGAAAGATAGATGACAGAAGAATGAATTACTATGCTCTCTATTCCAAAGAAAGAGATGGGACAAAGAGGTGGCCCAGACAATGCTGTAAGAGGCGGCCCCAGCCTTCCATCCTATAGGACAGTGATGGCTAACCTTTTTGCCGTCGCGTGCCGAAAGCAGGGGGAACGCGGGGGGTACACGTGCACACACCCATAATTCAATGCATCCCTGCTCCACCCCCCATGCATGTGCGTGTGACCCCCTGCACTTCCCCCCTGCTTTTGGAATGCGATGGCAAAAAGGTTACCAGTGGGCCCGGTAGGCCCGTTTTTTGTCCTTCCCAGGCTCCAGAGGCTTTCTTGGAGCCTGGGGAGGGTGAAAACTGCCTCCCCCCCCCCAAGGCCCTCCGGAGGCTAGAAACAGCCCGTTTCCCAACTTCCGGTGGGCCCAGAAGGCCCGAAAATCAGTTGGCCAATGCATGCTGGTGCTGACCTAGGACAACACTTGCGTGCCCACAGATATGGCTCCGTGTGCCACCTGTGGCACGCGTGCCATAGGTTCGCCATCACGGCTATTGGACATTAAGCCAAGCCCAAGGGAATTAGATTTGCATCCACTGTATTTATATCTCAGATCTGTGTCTGTCTTTAACATATTGAAGTGGGGAGGAGGGTTATCTTTCCACTTTAGAAACATTCATCCTCTCTCTCAAAGATTTCCCGCCTCCCCAAGTTTGTGAGATGTTAAGTACTTTTTTTACACAAAGGAAAAAGGAAAAAAAATCCCCTTCCCACTTCAGTATCTATTTATCCAGTGCTATAAAAGAATTGTACGTGAATGGTCTTTTTAAATGTGGAACAATGCTACTTTTCACCTCCTATTGGTTGCAAAAGCACCTGAAAAGAATTATTAAAAGAGAAGTACACAAGCAAACAAGAATCTAAAGGATCAGAAGGAAAGCAATTTTGTAACAGCTTTCAGAAAAAATACATTACAAAATGACATTGCTTATGAAGCATTTTTACCATAAGTATTTTGTAGCAGCTATCCTGTAGAAAGCAGGGATAACTAACTGAATACTAGATGTCTGATATAATGTATATAATGGCTGATATAATATGTCATGTTTGATCTAGTAGTTAAGGTACCAGAGTAGAAACCAGGAAACTGAGTTCTAGTCCTGCTTTAGGAATAAAAGCCAGTTAGGTGACTTTGGGCCAGTCAGACTCTCTCAACCCAACTCACCTCACAGGATTGTTGTTTCAGGGAAAATAGGAGGAGGGAGGAGTATTAGATATGTTTTCTTGAGTTATTTATAAAAATATTAAAAGTGAAATTAAAAATTTACACTGATTTCAATTTATGAACAAAATTTGGAAAAAAACCCCAAAACAATGGAACAATCATGTCCGAAGTTCTCAATACTAAAAAGAAACAGTGAACAATTAACTTAAAATCTATTTCTGTTGTGTTGAACAGAGAAATAACTGCTGTAATTCTTATATTGTTGAAAATTGAATGTAACCAAGTACAACATCAAAAAGGTAAGTAGTTATGAGTGTAAAACTAGAAGCTCTAAAAAACAAATTCCTTCATCTTATTTTCTTACTGACATTTCCAAAACTCAGTATCAAGATCTAACTTTAATTGCTTAGCTGGAAGTGGCTATGACATGGGCATGCCATAATCTTATTTCCATAATACTAAATATATATATTTTTTAAAAATAAAGCCACACCAAAGAGCTGCTGGAAAGTAGTTAAACATTTGGATTCAGAAACCACTGAAGCAGTAAACCATCTTTTAACAATAAATTCTGATAGGGAAGGAAGAATGCATTCTTTCATCAAAATAAAGTCTGAAGAATTGAGAAAGTGGGAACAGGAAAACGTGTCTTTATTCTCTAGACACTGAATAAACAGCAAGACCCTGATCAGGCATTCACACTTGTCTTTTCCTCAACTTGGCTTTCAACAGGAACTGATTAATGGCAAGTTATCTTCCCACCTGCTTTTATCATCATCTTGGAGACTTTCTCTCCTCCTTTTCCCTTCTTTCTCTGTATTCTGGTGCCTCTATTTCATAACTATTATACAAATGGCATCCAGTTACTTCTCTTTTTCCCATTCCCATTCCCAGTATTTTTCCTACATGTCAACCACAATAAGTAGAAAACAAATTTTTTGAACATGATTTGATTTTACAAATCCAACCCAACCCAAACTCTTTGGTATTACTCTTTCTTTTCCATGGAAGAAATCCTGTCACAAAATCTGTTTTTTATGTCTATTTCTAATGCTTATAGGGTCTCCTTTGCATAAGTTGTAACAATTCCTTAAAGATATATTTTCCATTAATTGTTCTTATCTCTAAAACCTTATTTGCAGGTATAGGTGATATTTGCTTACAAATGGGAGCCTTATGGATGTGGAAAGTGTTCACATTTAATGGAAGCAGAATGTTTTCTTTATAAGAACTTGTAGCAATTCTTTGCAGGATGAACTGTTCTCACATGAGGGATAGTTGTTAGCAAACTTGATGAGATTTGCTGTCTCTCAGGGACAGCATGAGCTGACACATGAATACACATTTTTTAGAATCCTCATAGTAATAAGTTACCAGCTACTTTCCCCCTTTTTTACAGCAAACAGCTACAACTCCCTACTTTTCAGGGATCTACCACTTCCAGTTCCACTTTGCCTTTTTTCCACACTAAAGGCTTGTTTCTGAGATCTAGTGGTATACAATATCTAACTTCAGGCCTCCATTTATGTCCATTTGACTTATTTGTTTATTTTATGGACAACTATTTTTCCATGACCATTTCTACTTCAATGTTTCATTTCTGTGTTAAGACTTTGATAAATCTTTGTCATCTGTCATAAGCTCAAAAGTGTCACAAGAGTTACCATAACTCTGAATGTTTGCAAATGCATGCAAGGTCTTTTTAGGCAGAAACAGAAACATGACATAAGCACTGAAAATCACAAACACCGGTTCCTGTCCATTCATTTTCATAGAAAGTCTTTTATTTCTTATTCTTTCTTTCTCAGGGTCTCTGGTTACCCAAATACACAACACCGGCTCAGGAAAATTTGTTAGTGACTCTCCCCTACCTGCAGTCGCAAATTCCTGTTTGCTTGCTAAATTCACTTGCTCTCTAGAAACTGTCTGCCTTCTGTTCAGTCTCTGCTTACTTATCAGGAAGCAGTGATTCTACCCACGATGGAAAATCAACAGCTCCCTGAATATAACTCTTGCAATCAGCAGCTGCTCTGGAGATGACTTCATAAGTCCTCTATACAAGTGCTTCCACTTCAGCCAGAATCTTCCACACTCAGGCTTCCAGTTAAAATTTAAAACTTGGTTCTTCAGTAAATACAAGCATGGGTAAATACCACGCACATCACCTACATCACCCAGGAGGGGGAAAAACCTGCTTATGGTCAAACTAAACGGAAGAACTGACAGTAATCACCAATTGACCAAGATTTTATTTAGAAAGCACATAAATTCACCAGTCTACTGTGTTTCCCCCAAATAAGACATGTCCGGATAATAAGCCCAATTGGGCTTTCCAGCGCATGCGATAAGCCACCCCCGCAAAATAAGCTCCCTCACCAACTACTTAAACGCATGTGCAGCTCGTCCAGCCATTTCCTCTGGTTGCTTGCTGTGCAACCAAAATGAGTGGAGGTGAGGCCGGAGGGGGGGGAAGGGGAGGGACATGCTGTCCCCTCCCTGTTCTTCACACCGGCCGAGCAGCCCAACACGTCCCACCCCACCCCATGGTAACAGCAGCCTGGCTGCTTCCCTTCCCTGCTGTCTCTTTATAGAGAGGGGTGGCGGGGGAAAAACAAGACACGAGGAGGGAGACTTGGCTCCTCTTGCCGTCACTTCTCCCCCCTCCTCGCCAGGCATGGCAGGTCTCCTGCCCCTTGCTTAGCCACCTGCCCGCTTTAGGGATGCAATTTGGGGGTGGCAGGTGTGGCAGGCAAGAAGCAGGACGCAGATCTTACCTTTCAAGCTCCGTTGCTTTTTTCGCCGTTGTGTCCAGGGAAACACACTGTAAAAGAAAACCTTCTCGCGAGTTCGAGAAGTTTGATTGAACTTTCTTTTACCCCATATGGAACCTTCTTTGATCTTTTAAAACTATTATACAAATGCAGTGATATTCATTTTATGGAATCAACAGAGACCAAGGAAATAACATATTAATCCAAGAGTGAGTGATAATATGAGAAACTATCATTTGTAATTCGAATAGAGAGGGCATAAAGTATCTCTAGTGTGTTTCCCAAATGGGATTATGTTACAAAGCTGTAAAATGAATTCTTTGTATAAAAACAGTAATATGTCCGCTTTAAACACAGTCTAAGTATTTGGCTCTTCTTTTTATGAATGTTCACAACTCTTATTTTAAAAGAAAGAACTGAATGTTCAGAATAATGTCTTACAACTATTGGACATGCTAATATTGCCTAACAACTAGTGTCTTAAGATTTAAGATGATTAGTATACTTATCTGAATACAAATCAACAGAAACAAGAAAACAGGAGCTATTCTAATTAATATTATTTACTTAACATATGTTATGAGGCATCTACTTGTCCTTTCCAAACTAGACAGGGAGACAGGAATGTACCAGAAGTCATGAAAAAGCTACTGCAATGATTACCACTCACTGCTTTCTAGGCTTGGGAAGAAAATTATGAAAATCCTGAGAAAAGCATGGGAGCGACCGCAGGGAAACACAGCTCCCTGGAATGAAGAATGCTTCTCATCTTCCTTGGGAGATATTCTCACCATGACAACAGCATTACAGAAACTTAACATACAATTGCACTGCCAAAAATACCCATTTACAGATATTATAGAGGGAGAGTTGTGTTGGTCCATAATAGTAAGGGCAAAAGAAGAATGGGATGGCAGAGAATGGAGTGGCTGGATAGAGTCACTGAAGCAGTCGGCGTGAGTTTAAATGGTCTCTGGGGAATGGTAGAGGTCAGGAAGGCCTGGTGGAAAATTATCCATGGGGTCATGATGGGTCTGACATGACTTCGCGACTAACAACAACAATAATAGTAAGACATTTGAAGTCTGGTACCACTTGCTAACTAACGTATTTAATTAAAAGGCTCAGAACTTTGTGAGCTGCAGCTCATTTCATCAGATGCATGGAGTAGCTAGACTAGTGGTTCTCAACCTTCCTAATGTCATAACCCTTTAATACAGTTCCTCATGTTGTGGTGACCCCTAACCATAAAATTATTCCTAAAGCCATTGAAAATATGTGTTTTCCGATGGTCTTAGGCCAGGGGTCCCCAATCTTTTGGACCTCAGGGACCACCAAGTTCATAATTTTAAATTTTGCAGACCACTAATACGAATCCAGTGTACCGCTTGCTGAAGCACCTGGACTCCCAGTGACGGGATGGGGTTCTTCAGGCACTCTCCCTCCTCTCTCTCTCTCTACCACTCTTTCTCTCTCATTCTCCCTCCTTCCCTCTCTCACTCTTTCTCTCTCCCCCCTTTCTCTCTCTCCCCGACTCTCTCTCTCTCCCCCCTCTCATTCTTTCTCTCCCTCTCTCTCCCGCCCACTCTCATTCTCTCCCCGTTTCTCATTCTCTTTCTCTCTCCCTCACTCTCTCATTCTCTTTCTCTCTCTTTCTCTCCCCCCTTTCTCTCTCTCTCCCACTCTTTCTCTTTCTCTCCCCCACTCTTTCTTTCTCTCTCCCACTTTCTCTTTCATTCTCTCTCTCCCCTTTCTGTCTCTCCCCCACTCCCTCTCTCTCATTCTGATTCTCTCTCTCTCTCTAATTCTCTTTCATTGTCTCTTTCTCTGATTCTCTGATTCTCTCTTTCATTCTCTCTCTCTCATTCTCTCTCTTTCTCTCTGATTCTCTCTGTATCTCTCTCTCTCTCTTTCATTCTTTCTCTTTCATTCTGTCTCTTTCTCTGTCTCATTCTGATTCTCTCTCTCTCTCTCTCATTCTCTCTTTCATTCTTTGTCTCTTTCTCTCTCTGTCTCATTCTGATTCTCTCTCTCTCTCTTTCTCATTCTCTCTCTCTCTTTCATCTCATGGGCCAGCCAGTGTCTTGGGACTGAGAGGAAATCAAGCATCTCCCTGAGAGACCGAGGTGTGAGAATCACCAACAAGGGCCGGGAGAAGTGTGGGAGCAAAGCACTACTTGAACTTGTGCGGCATGAGCATTCGCCTTGGTATATTTGCGCCAGCCAGTGGTCAAGGCAGCCCTCATCTCCTGCTGTTTGGGACTCGGAGCGGTAAATGGTGACTGGTCCGGGGAGCAGCCGGATTTTGCTCTCCATTGTGGATACCAGACTGGCCCCCTGCAAACTCTCGTCTCTCGAGAAGCGCTCCCTGAAGTGATGGGAAACTTTGGTTGGGCTCCTCGAGAGACGAGAGCTTGCAGGGGGCCAATCTGATGTCTGCAATGGAGAGCAAAATCCAGCTTCTTCTCTCCGCTGTAAGTGCAGCATCAGGATTCTGCCTTGGTATATTTGTGGCACAAGGCAGCCCTCGTTTCCTGCTGCTTGGGACTTGGAGCGATAAACAGCGTCTGGTTCGGGGAGCAGCCGGATTTTGCTCTTCATTGCAGATGCCAGATCGGTCCCCTGCAAGCTCTCATCTCTCGAGAAGGTCAACCAAAGTTTCCCACATCACTTCAGGGAGCGCTCCTCAAGAGACGAGAGCTTGCAGGGGGCCGATCTGGCATCCGCAATGGAGAGCAAAATCCGGCTCCTTTCATGAGTAGGAACATGTAAAATATTTATAACTAAGTTGGCTGAAACCTAATTCACAATTTCTCTAACTTGTTAAAAAGTGTTATCTAAAAGCCTCAACTAACCAAAGCCATAAGGCACAGCAAAAGTCAGTATCTACAGGGCAATCTGTATAGCATATAGAAGAACGGGACTTGGAATGCCAGGGTAATAAATATCTGAAGTACATGAATTAATGAAAGACGAGTGTGGCTTATTTATACAGTGGTTGTGCAACAGGCATGAGAAGCTGTATTTCGTTCTGATGATTAGAGAAATGCTATTACAGTTCTCCCATACACAGGGAAAAGCAGCAAGAGTAAAGGAAATGTAAAGTAAAGAAAAGAGTAATGAGTATAGATGCATATATTTGTTGAAAATACCTAAACCATGTCCAAAAATAGTCTAACTGATAGGTTGCAGATATGACAAAAATGTTGCAGGCAGTGCTAAGGGCATTTGCTCCCAGATCACCCAGTGTTCCCCATCCACACCAATATGTGTTGTCCCCCAGTCTACTAGTGTAGATAAATGGTGCAGGATAAAGCAGTAGGGAGTGAAGTATATATTGGCAGCCTGTGGAGTAGGGACAAGGCTGAGCTTCCCATCCAGTGTATATTTTGCAATTCTCCAAGAGATGTTACGGTTCTTATTCAATAATGAGAATCAAATGAGGTCAACCTTAGAACAAGTAAACCTTTACTATTAATAAATGTACTTGTAAGGGTAAAGCATAAGTTGCTATAGAAAAGACAGCTAAGAAATATGTGAGCTAGAATTTCCTCTAGGTCACATGGGCAGATTCTCTTTGAAAAAGGAGTGCTTTATTATTTATACCTTCTCTGTAAAATCACAGAGAGCAAGACACTGAAGTTGGCTAAGGAAATAGTTCCTTAGTATGTTGGGCAATTAATACCAAACAGATAATTTGCACTGCTCTATCAAGCACCCATGCCAGATTCTGGCTCTAGCTATGGCTAGAAGAGCTATATTTGATATGCCACACTAGCATAAATCACTCTGAGGTTTTTCTCCAGGAAGAGGAAAAATTATCAAGATTATGGCAGCCAGGGGACCACTTGAAAAATGAAGCATGAGCCAAAAGTAACGTAGGTATTTATGAGCTCTGGACAGGCTTGGTTTACCACAGGCAGAATTTCTTGTAGGCAATCATGCATCTACAAGATCTGCAATGACATGAAGACACTGGAAACAATAACGATATCTCAATAATTCTAGGTAAGCCAAAGTTCCCAAGGTGATAAGACTACATTCCATAAAACATCTGTTTTAATAGCAAATTTACTCATTGTATAAATAATGAAAGTAGACAGATAGTGGACATATTTTGCCAATGGGTGAAATATTATCAAAGAAAAATATAAATGCATAACTAGGAAATTCAATTGTAATTGTAGTATCGAAAATTGTAGCACCATATATGTAAAATTGAACTGTAACAAGGTTTATCTTATGAAAAAAAAAGTATAACCCTAAAATATTGTGGTATTGGTTAAAATCCTTTATCTCTTTCACTATCTAGGAACCTTGTCTCAATAGACTAAAGTAAAATAGAAAAAAAAAGTAAAAATTATATTCCTGAGATGTAAAAACTGATTTATAGTCTTCCTGAAAAACTGCAGGAATTTTATTGCAAGTTTTCCTCCTGAAGTTAGTGAAGCTTCTGGCTATACAAATCCACTGAGAAAAAGTAATTTCCAACTGATGGAATAAAAATCAGTTTCTAAGCAAAACATAGCTTACTTAATGAAGATTTGATATGGAGAACATTAATTGCTACATTGAGTGCAGTTTGGCAACTGGTGTTCCCCAGTGAGTACAAAAGTCTGTTTCTCTGTAATAATTTATTATGTTTCTATGAGGTAGTTTTCTTGCAAATAACTCTGACATATGGACATAGTTGTGATTTAATATTACACATTGCAAAGGGACCCCACAAAAAAAATGTTATACTAATATTCCCAGCATATAAGTGTTTTCTAATTATGGCGGAAAAAATGATTAAAGACAAAACTGTCCAATTCAACATGTCTTACTGCATATATTTAATTTCGTTGTATGAGGTGCAAAGACAATAAAGTAAACTAAAACTAAAACATTAATAATATGGGGGTGTGATGGCTCAGCTGTTAAAGACACCGAACTTTGTCAGCTGGAAAACTGACAGCTCAGGTTCAAGACCCAAGCGCCACATGATGGGGTGACCTCCCGTTACTTGCCCCAGCTCCTGCCCATCAAGCAGTTCGAAAGCATGCAAATGTGAATAGATAAATAGGTATCACTTTGGTGGGAAGGGAACAGCGTTCTGTGTGCCTTTGGCATATAGCCATGCTGGCCACATGACCATGGAAAGGGTCTTTGGACAATGCTGCCTCCCTCGACTAAGAAATGAAGATGAATACCACCTACTAGAGTTGGATAGGGCTGGACAGGGAAAAAACCTTTACATTTTTATTGCATATATGACATTGGAAGTTCGAAACAATTAAGTTCAAAGACTTAAATTTCTAAACAAATTTATGAGGTTTTCAACTGAATACTTAAATTTTCCTTGGAAAATGTTGAGAGATTTAAATCAATTTATCTGCTAGATGAAGGACGAATTTGAGCATTCTCAGTCTTATCTCCAATATAAACTGATACTAATTGTTTACACTGTTGGCAGCTGCTGTAAAGTGTTCTATCAGCATGGTTATCCACACTGTAGTAAGAGCAAGCATCTCCTATATTGCAATGTATCACTCTCCTGGCTTAATATTCAATATTGGGATGAACACAATGAATTAAAAGCACATTACAGATACTATAAACTACTCTACCAGCTTGTACTATCTACACTGAGGCCTACATTTCTCTTGAAATACTTCAGAGATTAAACTCTGTATGAAAACAATTTACTCTGGAGTTGGTTTAGCAGTGCTTATTTTTAAACGTTTCATGGCTAAATAATTAGCACTATTTTCTTTCTACCATTTTGGAGGAAACAATGATGTTCAAAGACCATTTCTGTTAATATGGTACATTGTGAGAAAGCTTTTTTAAAAAAGCTTCTCAGTGAAAACTTCAAATCAGATATTGAAAAAACAAGAGTTATATCTCCATACAATGTGATCCTCCTAAATCATATAGTGGAATGTTGCATCTCATGCTAAATCTCGGAGGTATAAGAAAGAGTTGTTAATTTCAATCACAAATAAAATACATGGATCCTTTTCAAACTGCCTGGGGTCCTCTCAGCAGGTAAAAAAAAACCACAATAATTTGTTTCATATTTTACTTGTTTTGTAACTATTACTTCTACGAAAAAAAATTATCTCCCCTTGTCTTTAAAAACACTGACAACATCACATACAAAAAAAAGCACAATAGAACTTTTTTTCTATGCTCTTCCATATAGGAAGAATTTATACTTGGAGAGATCTAGACTTTTTATAGGATTCTGGGCCATGACAGAACACAAAAACCTGTCTCCAGAGACTCAATGGTAGCAACGTTTCATTTAGAGCCAAAGATTTAAAGAAGCATTTAATTTGATTCTTGGCATCCAAACTAGCAAAAAGATATTTTAGGGCATGCTCCATTAAGCACTGAGACTGAACAGCCTATATTAATATGGATTATATATTTATAATTTTAATAAAAGACTGTTTTGAATGAGCAATTCTTACATTATTATAGAAAGGTTCCTATCATAACTGAAAAAGATCACAATATTTGGTTCATGCGAAACGTCTTGTAATGTCACCATTGAATTATACCATTGGAGCACATTATACACATACATAACTCTATTGGAACAATGGATATGGATCTATCTAAAAAAAAATCCTTAAATGGTTTCAAGCTAAAAAAAGCAAAAAAAAAAAAGGTAATGCAAATCATGGTGTTCCACCAGCAGAATCTGTTAAATACATCTCATTTAAGTAGGAAAGTTGATACAAGCAAGTAATTATCAGTTCTTTAGTCCAAAATAGTCTATCAAGTTTTTGTAAGGTACTGTAACAGCATGTAGGCTATAAAGGCTATTTTTTTAAAAAAAATTCAGAACAAAATCAAAAACTTAGGATATGGGTATTAAGTGAACAAGTGAACTTATGCTGAAAGGATGGCTGGCCAGATGACTATTAGGTGACCAGCCTAAAAACTCAGCTTAAACAATTGCTGGAAGATCAACAGTTGTCATAACGAGAATGAATTGCTTCAATCTTCGTTATTGAAGTCATATTCCCAAAGGCTGAGTGGTAGGAATTTCCTTCTGAACCGAGTGTTTTAATACTGCTGGGTCTGTTTTGGCTTCAGGCTACATATTAGAAATGATAAAAGTAGTTCTTTCATACATTTTAAAGTCAGAGTTGTTGCGCTGCCAGTATCAACATGAGAAAATGCTTTTGGCGATAAAGAGAACTCCGCTGTAAGTACTGGACAAGTGTGAACAGAAACTATTTTAGCCAATCAAAGCAGAGGCTTATCTCATCTCAGTCTATTTTTCCCCTTACCTTTTTTATATTTTAGCTTGATTTAATCATTATTGCTTTGGCAATAATTACAAGGCAAGTTCAGCGTAATGTTGTCTCACTGGAAGGTGAAGTAGTAACTTTTTCCCTTTTTCCCTTGTTTGGTTAGCAAGTGAAAAGAAAGCAGGACCAATAACTTTCTATGTTTTCCTCATCAGTCATTCAGTCACAGTGCTACACTCAAGGGAATAAAAAAGATGGGGGCTGCAGTTGTGCGATAAAGGACCTGATCCTTCTTTACCAGTTTCACACATAGTATCATGAAAGGTTTGCTTCTATTCAAAGAACCTTGGTAAACGTTCTGTGAGAACAAGAAGAATCTGAATGCAAATTCACGTGGTAGTTACATTTAAACCTGGATGGAGTTCGAGATATAATATTTCAGTCATTTGCGAAAAGAAAGGACAAAAAAACCCCACATTTTCTTGGGATAACTAAACGCCTGTGCACAATCCTGTTTAGTTTTTGTGATCTTGGCCAACAGGTATTATTTAACACTTCTAACTTATTTTAGAAGTCAGTATTTTCAGTAGTCTATATTCTGCTGTTCTGTTACACATATATATTAAGTAATGTACAAAGAAGACTAAAAATGCAGTTAGATAATGCCCATTTGATCACAACGGCTTTGTACAGAGCAAGGCTTAACCAATAGTATCCATTTAGCTAAAGTCCAGCTTATGTTTAAATGTGAAGGGGAAAGAACACCGCAATAAAGACCAACACTGACTTACCTCTGAATTAAATCCTTCCTCCTTTGAAGTGAACAACTTCAGATAACCTGTTAGTTAGAAATGCCTACTTAAATATCACTTTTTCAGGGCTCTTTTTGTCCTTTGGTATGAAAAGACTGGAATGTATAATGAAAAAGTTTATATTTTAGAATAACATTTTAATTGTTTTAGCTGGAACAGCATAAAAGGGGGGAAAAATCCTATCTATTACTGTAATTGCCATTATGTAGTTTGAGTAGTACCAGTAACTTAAATAAATAATTTTAATACAGTCAAGAGTCAGACTTGCTACAATAATTTCATTAAAATTATTATAGCTTATGTATTTTCCCTTTAACATAAATCCATTTAGGTCTAACAGAAAAACACAGAGCTAAAAATAATTCATGAATTATACTTCACTGCCTTGGCAGATGTTTCAATGGGTGTGGGTCAGCTTGCAGTTTTAATATTCTCATAAGTCCTGTTGGAACATGTTTGTAGAGAATTAAAGTTATATCTTTCTTATAAGCTCTATTTCTCAGATCTCAATGATTGAATTATGTATGGTTTTATTTGCCAAGTTTTTGATTTCCATCGTCCCAGATTATATCATAGAATTTGAAACACAATCCTTATTAATTCTATTGAAAAAGTGACAAAATACCTGCATCTATACTTCGACAGTTGGAAAGAAATATTTCTTTTGAAATAACATCTTTAAAAAAAAATATACAACTTCAAATTACAACAACTCTTTTATACAACATAGATTATGGAATTTTACTATTTCATTATGCATTATTAGGCTTTTTAAAAACAATATAGAAAAAGTACAAGATTTTTATAAAACAAATTTAAAAAGTTAAAATATAAAATACAGGCTCTGAAGATTATGTTAAACCTGGATCCATTTTGAGTACCATTCTTTCTCCTCAAATTCATACAATTTCTTACAAGTAATTAATGATAGTTGGGAAATGTAATCTAAATTTTTATCTAAAAACCCTAGCACTTATATTAGTATTATATTATTTCTAAAACTGAATGGGAAAGAGATTGGTGGAGGAAAAAACAATGATTTAGATAAGATCAGACACTGAATTTGTCTTTACAATATTGTTCAACTGAAATTTCAGTCAGGAACTTCCAAGCTCATTGCATTGGCTAAATTAGATTTCAGTGTTATATAATTTGCTCATATTTAGTTTTAAATTTTCTAGACAGACTTTTCATTATTAAACATAATTCCCAAACAGGATTTTTTTTGAACAGGAATTAACGGAATTAGTTAGGAAGTAATTAAATCAAATCAAATCAAATCAAATCAAATCACTTAAACAGGAATTAAACAATACCAATATAATAAACTTTTAAAATGTTAAAGTAATTTTAAAAACAAGCAGCTCAGAGATAAGTAAAGATGAACTCCATACTGGAATGTTTGTATTGTGTCTTCTCCTATATTGCCACAAAGCATGTCCCTTGAAAATGTTCTTTCAAAACACAATCTTGTTAAATCTTAATTAACCAACATATTGGATCCTTTATCAGATATCCATTGTCTTAACTTTACATATATGTAATTTTATAACAGCTGAACGATACTTTTCTGAATTTGATCAGGCAGATATTAATATGTTAGAGTATAAAAGTATTCTTTATTTTTTTTAGTACAACTTATATGCTGCCCATCTCGTGACAGTGTAGATTATGGGTGTCCAATCTTTTGGCTTTCCTGGGCTGGACTGAATGAAGAGGAATTGTCTTGGGCCCCATATAAAATATATTACATAGTTTTATAATATAAAAATCACATCAAAATGTTAAAAGTTTATGATCTTGTGGGGCTTCGTTACCAATTGATATAGATTAATACACAAATTCTAATATTCAAATAATATACTTCCTTTCTCTAAAGACAAAAGATTAGTTTTTAAAAGTTAATAGCAGGAAAGATAGGAAATGCGATGCCTGATCATTTTTTCTCATTTCAACTTTTTAAATTAAGCGGGGGGGGGGGGGGAGAGAAAGAAACCTAGAAAAACGTATCTCCTTTAAATATTAATCAAAGCTAATTTGACATATATAATAATATTATATTAAGCAATTTAACTCCAGAATAAGGATGCACCCTGTCAATCAGAGAAGAAATACAGAATTGAGTGTCCAGGTCACACCAAGCTGAAGAAGGCATATTTCAGATTATAAATAATAACTGTTCATATGAACCTATGAATCTGAAATTATACCTCTCCAGCAGAAGGGAATAATACTGACAGGCCGCAACTTTTAAATCAGATTAGCTAATGCAAATAATGGCCTGGGAACAATAGAGGGTGTTGTTTCCTGAATCAGGGTGTTGCTTGACGCACTTGGAGGGACCCAAATACTGAATCACTGTTTGATGTTTGAACAGAAGTTGTAGCAGATGTAGTTGTGTTTAACTGGATCGTAATGAATGTTCATTTTCTATCTAGTCATTTAAAATAGGCAATTTAAATTGGTTTTAAATATATTGTGTTAGTTGCTTTGAACTGTTTAGTAAGTTATTAACAAGGAGTTACTGATGCTTTTCTGAACATAATACAATATAATGCCATACCTTAATTAAAAATGTAAACATATTTCAGTTTATAGCTTTATTTTAACAAGTTTGCACATAAATTCCCCTTCCACAATTGAGAATCTCTCCTTACGAGACAGGCTTTGATCTATCCGAGGGCTCCCTTGGCAAAAGAGGGAGACAACATTTTTATGAGTTCTTCCTTCCTCTGAAAATCCCAATGCTACCTTGCCTCTCATGCTTCTATAAACTTGTATTATCCAAATGGAGCAGAGCTCAGAAAGCAGCAACAACAACAAAAACTCTCCTCCCTACGACTAGGAATATTTTAAGAGTAGAATTCCATTGATGGCATCTTGGGACCCAGCCATCCTTAGTCAGGCCGACTGTGAAAATAGCAACATGAAGTTGTGTAAGTACTAAATCTTGCCTTACATAGATTAAGTTGGTCCTGATTAAGATGACTTTTGAAAGCAGTGCTTAAATTGTTAACATCCATTCCCAGAGAGAGTACTTTGACATTCTTGTTTAGACACTTGGTAAGGAGTTTACAAACTGTTATAAAGAATATACATTTATTATTTTGGGAAGGGCAAGTCAATTTTGATTCATACCTTTTAAGAGGCGCAGCGAAAGTCTTTAGTATCCCTAGTCTTTGACCCTAGTCCAATGGGAGATGTACATGACTTTTGGTTTAAAATACTATTGGTTCGGTTCGGATGTGGTTGTGGCTATAAATTTTAGTGCATATAAATAATGAAAGGAAGAATCAGAACGCATGAGTTGGGGCTGAAAATTGGAAGTCATCTTTTTCTAACATTCTCAGAAGTAACTTTTTGACAAGGCTGCTATCGCAATATGATATAGAGCAGTGATGGCTAACCTTTTTGCTATCGCGTGCCAAAAGTGGGGGGAGTGCGGGGGGGAGTTATGTGCGCATGTGCCCACACCCATAATTCAATGTGCCTGCGCACATGACACACACACACACACACACACACTCCCCCCACTTTTGGCACGCAATGGCACAGTGGGCACAGTAGGCCCGCTTTTCGCCCTCGCCAGGCTCCAAAGGCTTTCTTGGAGCCTGGGGAGGGCGAAAACTGCTTCCCTCCCCGCACAGAGGCCCTCTGGAGGCTGGAAACAGCCCGTTTCCCGACTTCTGGAAGGCCTGAAAATCAACTGGCCAGCGCATGCACGCACACTGGAGCTGAGCTAGGGCAACGCTCACATGCCCACAGATATGGCTCTGCGTGCCACAAGTGGCATGCGTGCCATAGGTTCACCATCACGGATATAGAGGTTTTAGAAAGCAAGCAACTTGTAACCACTTTGCCTCCACCCAAGCACCAAATTAAGGAGACAAGGGTTGCCTAAAAGATTGCCTATGTTCATTTATTTGGGTTTCATGTTTTTTTCTTCTTAGCAATTTCCTGCAAGTGCGGGGTCTGTTTTTGTTGTTGTTGTTTTCAGATTGTCCGAGTGTTGATCCATTGGTTGCAACAGGAATTGACTTATTGGTCATGCATGAGATGATGGGGGCTGAGAGTGACTGGCCTAAAATCACCCAGCCAGTATTTGACCTTAAGGCAGGACTAGAACTCACAGTCTCCTGGTTTCTAGCCAATTGCTTTAACTGGCTCTCTTATTTGAGTATCAGTTAATGTTGCTTAAATATGTGAATGTTGATTACTCATGAACCTCAAAAGTATTCTCCCAGGCACTGTATATGCATAGTGAGATATATAAAAAGAAGAGATGGAAAGTTTTCCACTTGTTTTAATGCTTACTTCTGAATTTGGATCTCATCCATCTTTTACAGAACACAACTATAGAGTTATCTTCAAATTATTTCCATGCTGTCTTTTCAATCAGTCACTTTAAAGAAAATTGCCTTATAAGAATTTTTCCCCTAAAACATTGTTTTAATCAGAACTGAATCATGGTGCAGTCATTTCAAAACTTGAAATAGGAAACTAATAAAAGAAAGACTAAAGAGCAGACATATGAGCTGTTTCTTTTTGCAATGCATAATTAAATTAAAATCACTCCCTGAGATGTTATTTAATTTAATTAAAGTAAAGGCCAAACTGTGTGAAGAAAATGTAGGGGAAAAGAACAAGATTTCAGGACCAGGGAATGTGAATTTCTGATCCAAATATCAATAATTTAAACATATTTAAAAACCTCTGTACAAAGGAAATGTGCAAGAAAAACATCTCTAGATTTTAAGCTTACTTTCTCCTTTTAGGCAATGGAAAGAAATAAAATAGGAAATCCTGCTAACACACACTGTGTATGGATAAAACAGGATTTGGCTAACAACGTCTGTTTTTCTTGTCATAAAAATCTTTATTGTGCTCTTTGGACGTGCCAAGGACTGAGACTCAAAGTGCTTCAATAATTTTATAGAAAAAATATAAAAATATAACATATCAAGCATCTTTTGGCCTTTAAGCATTTTGAATCAATCCTGGACAAGGATGGTTTTTTTAGAAGGTTGTAGTGAAGACACTAATATTGGGGTGTAATCTATTTTCTGACAATATCCTTTTCTGTAAAACATCATAACCAGGTTTGCCAAGATCCTCACATTTTGTAAGACTTCTTGTACTCAAGTTCTTCTACTATAAACGTCTTTGAGATTTATTTTAAATAGAAAAGCATGGCATATTTAAATAAATAAAAGATCCTATCTTTTATCCTATATTGTACTAGAAGTATCCTACCAAGATCTTACCAAGATCACGTGAAGTGCTAATACCACTTTATAATGCCTTGGTAAAGCCACACTTGGAATACTGCATCCAGTTTTGATCGCCATGATGTAAAAAAGATATTGAGACTCTAGAAAGAGTGCAAAGTGGAGCAACAAAGATGATTAAGGAACTGGAGGCTAAAAGATATAAAGAACGGTTGCTGGTATTGGCTATGTCTAGTTTAATAAAAAAAAAAAAGGGACTGGGGTGACATGATAGCAGTGTTCCGATATCTCAGGGGTTACCACAAAGAAGTAGTAGTCAAGCTATTCTCCAAAGCACCCGAGGGCAGGACAAGCAGCAATGGATGGAAACTAATCAAGGAGAGAAGCAACCTAGAACTAAGGAGAAATTTCCTGACAGTTAGAACAATTAATCAGTGGAACAACTTGCCTCCAGAAGTTGTAAATGCTCCAACACTGGAAGTTCTTAAGAAGAGATTGGATAACCATTTGTCTGAAATGGTATAGGATTTCCTGCCTAAGCAAGCAGAGGGTTGGACTAGAAGACCTCCAAGGTCCCTTCCAACTCTGTTATTCTATTCTATTGTAAGTATCCTATATCAGTGGTTCTCAGCCTGTGGTCCGTGAATCCTGGAGGTCCGCAATGTCGTCACAGTGGGTCTCTACAAAGGCATTATTAGTTCATAATTTCAGATAAAGTAGAGATAGAATATGGCATTATTTTTCCCTTTTTAAATGTTTCAAATAAAAATCTTAATTTTATATGCAATAAGAAGTTTCCTGGTAACCTGAATTTTATATTGATTTCCTATCTTCCAAGCATCTTTCATTATTCTCATCTTTCTCATACATGCTGTACATTCAGTTTCATACTTTGGTCTATTATTTCTGCTTTTTTTTCCCCTTTGCATCTTTCCTCTTTTTCTTTATCCTTGGCCATTTCATACAAAGCCATTTGCAAAAGAAAAAAAACTATATGCAGGAAAATCAATGAACATTAAATCTTAATAAGTGACCAAATATCTGTATCAAAGATAAGTGTCTCAGCAGATAAGCTCTTTAGTAATCAAGTCACTCTCACTTGTGGTACATCTGTTTATCAATTGTACAGATTTAAAATGTGTTCAACTTTTCATTACTAGTGAAAAAATGCAGATGCTTTTATTATATTAGGAGTACAAAATAAGGTCTGAACAATTTTTTTCAGACAAATAAATGTGCCATCTTTCCAAAATGAATGTACTTCCTAGACAAAATATATTCTTCATTCCTAAAAGTATTTGGAACAGAATTTCTTTGAAAATGTTAATGAGTAAGCAAAGTTGTACACCACTTATCACACTTATGCTATCTGCTCTTTTAAGTTCATGCCAAATTCCATCCCTTACCGTCATAGCTACTTACAGAATATATCTGTTTAATTTCAGCCTTGGAAATGCATTAGTTGACTTTGGAGACATATTCTCTGAAGGCAAAACAGAATGCTTTTTGAAATGAATGTATTCTTGGGTTAATTTTAACTCCTGGTAGCCTAAAGCCACTAATATTTTAGATGCAGTGGTTTCCAAAATCTGCTTCCAAATTCCACATTTTAGGAGATGGGCTAGAACCAGCACTTCAGTGCACAAGGCAGTATATTGATAAATGTCTGAAAATACAAAGTATGGAGAGATGAGCAGTGCTAAATCTCCAAAAGAAATCCTTGACTGCTACGGGACAACACTAGAAAATCATTTATGCCAGTTATCAACCACCAGACAGGAAAACAGCAAAGAACAGGAACTTAAATGGGATTTATTAAATTGAGGACTAAAATACTACATCATTTTACCTTTATTTATTTAGAAATATATAAGAATTCCTTCAGTTCCTTGAGTAGTACTATTAATTACTTCATGTACAAGTAATCCTCAATTTATGACAAGAATTGAATTGTTCTGACCCAAGTCATGCTGGCTAGGCTGAGGTTAAATAGAGTCTGTTTATTACACACTTAACACAGTGCCAATGTCCCATCAATGGTGCTGGTGAAGCTCGCCCCAGCCCTCACGTTTTCCCTCAGTCCAAATTCCCTGGTTCCACGAACTAAGTCCTAGCCAACCCATGAGGCCAAGAGGGAAGTCGCAATACCCACAAGTACCAAGTCCATAACACAAGTCCAGGGTTCCAAAAACCAAAGCACGGTCCAAGAGTCCGAAGTCAGGGAGCCAAGTCCAAAGTCCACAATTGAAGTCTAAAGTTCAGAGCCAAGAAACATGATCCAAGATTCACAAGACAGTATTCACAAAAGCGAGGAAGGTGTACATCAAAGCAAACATCTCAACAAGCACATCTTTTCCCAAAATCTGATTATACCACCCTTCCCCAAGTGTTCCTTGTAAAGAGGTGCGGGGTTGCTTCCTCATTAGTAACCTTTCTGACCTCTCTGTGCTTCCCTCTGCTCCACTTTCCACACGCATGGATCATAGGCAGCTGTTTCTCATCAGAGGTGATCTGGAGCCTGTCATCTTCACTGGTCCTCTTCAACTGATTTACTCCTGCAGAAGTCTCTCCTGCAGGCATCTCTCCTTCCAATTGGCTTGTTAGATGCCTCGTTCTCAGCCCCGTTTGTTCCAAGAGGACAATGCCATCCCCACTGGATGCTCCCAGTTCCAACTCCTCCTCCTCTTCCAAATTGGGACCCGATGGAGGCATGACATGATCCAGGAATTTTGGTCGTAAGTCATGTGGTTGTTAAATGGATCACCACGTGACTTGACTAGATTTTATGACCATTTTACAATGGTTGTAAAGTGAGTAGTTATGGCCATTAAACAAATTACATGGTCTTTAAGCAAAACCATGTGGCTATTAAGTAAATCCAGAATATCCAGAATTATTTTTTTTGCTGTTTTCTGCTTGTAACCACAGGATACTGCAACCAGTCATATTTGCAGTTGCCAAGGGCCCAAAATGCGATCACATGACTGTGTAATCCTTTGAGGAGGGATCATAAGTAGCTTTTTTAAAGTCCACCATATCTTTGAAGAGTTAGTTGTTAGTGTCCAGAATAAGAATATAAACATGAATACAGTGAGGCATTTCCCTAATCTGATAATCTCCCCCAAACTTTATAATTCTTATTATTTCTATTCTGCAGACATGATGGATTTGAGGAACATGCATTGTTGCTTCTATATATTAAGGCAATATCTGTGTACTGATCTTTCCAAACATGTGCAAAAGCAAGGGAAATGCTTTTCTTGTAGCTTTCTTCAGATGTTCAGTTAAACACACAGAGGACTTAAACTGGGATGATGAATACCAGTATGTCTGCAGCTTCACTTTCCTAGGGCCAAAACTGGGCAGAGATCTGTACTCAAGAATACAGTGATCTCCTTGAACCTTCTGATTTTATCAGAGTTCAAAGCTTTGCATTGGTTCATCAGAACACTTAAGACAACAAGTGATCAGTTTGAATGATAGTCAGAATTAAATATACGCAAAAAAGGAGGTTGTGGAGGAATAGTTAATCCAAAACTGAAGCAATAACAAATATGCCTCCAAACAAAACCATTGCTTTTGTTTCATAACTGCCTTTAATTTCATATTTTCCTTTGTTTCCACCAAAAATATTTTTTTATTTAAGAAAGAGGATTAAATCTGGAAAAAGTAAGAATGCATCTACTAAAATTTGGTTTTGTGGAAAACTCCTGAGAATACCATGGACATCCAAGAAAGTGAATAAACAGATAATTGAACAAATCAACCCAGAGTTCTTACTTTGGACATATTAAGCCAAAACCTAGCTCTGTGAAGACGACTCTGATCGTCTGGGTAAGCTGGGTAAGATAGAAGAAAAGAGGGCAACCAGTAGTTAACTGGATGGTCTCAATTATAGTACAGCACTGGAAGATCTGAAGGTTCAGGTAAAGGATCTATTATAAACAAAATCTACCTATACATTGCTAAGAGTCAAGATTGACTTGATGATACATTATAAATCAGTCACTATTATGAGTAACACATCCAACTGAATGCAGAATTCCAGAGAATAGCTAGAAGAGGTAAGAATGCCTTCTTAAATGAACAGTGCAAAAAATGGAAGAAAACAATAGAATAGGGAGGACCAGAGATCTCTTCAAGAAAATTGGAGATATGAAGGGAATGTTTCATGCAAAGATGGGCATGATAAAGGACCAAAATGGCAGGAACCTAACAGTGGCAGAAGAGATTAAGTAGAGGTGGTAAAATTACACAGAAGAACTATACAAGAAAGAGCTTAACATCCCTGATAACCGTGATGGGGTAGTCACTGACCTTGAGCCAGATATCCTAGAATGTGAAGTCAAATGGGCCTTAGGAAATCTGAGCAACAACAAAGCTAGTGGAGGGGACAGTATTCCAGCTGACCTATTCAAAATCTTAGAAGACGATGCAGTAAAAGTGCTACACTCAATTTGCCAGCAAATTTGGAAAACTCAACAGTGGCCACAGGATTGGAAAAGGTCAATTTACATTCCAATTCCAAAGAAAGGCAATGCCAAAGAATGTTCAAACTATCGCACCATTGCACTCATTTCACATGCTAGTAAAGTTATGCTTAAAATCCTACAAGCTAGGCTCCAGCAGTATGTGGATCGAGAACTACCAGAAGTACAGGCAGGATTTAGAAGAGGCAGAGGAACTAGAGATCAAATTGCCAACATATGCTAGATCATGGAAAAAGCTAGGGAGTTCCAGAAAAACATCTACTTCTGCTTCATTGACTATGCTAAAGCCTTTGATTGTGTGGATCACAACAAATTGTGGAAAGTTCTTAAAGAGAACCAGACCATCTTATTTGTCTCTTGAGAAACCTATATGCTGGTCAAGAAGCAACAGTGAGAACTGGACACGGAACCACTGATTGGTTCAAAATTGGAAAAGGAGTCTGGCAAGGCTGTATACTGTCACCCTGCCTATTTAACTTATATGCAGAGCACATCATGAGATAGGCGGGGCTAGATGAATCACAAGTTGGAATTAAAATGGCCTAATGCTTGGAAAGATTGAGGGCAAAAGAAGAAGGGGACAACAGAGAAGGGGGTAGCTGGATGGAGTCACTGAAGCCGTAAACGTGAGCTTAAATGGACTCCAGAGGATGGTAGAGGACAGGAAAGCATGGGGTCACGATGGGTCAGACACGACTTCGCAACTAACAACAACATTGTGAGTAACTGACAGAGCAAAACTAAATGTTTGATAGGATGAAGTAACCAGGTCAGTGTGGCCCTTAGGAACCCTGACATAGATCTTCAAAGATTTTTTTTCAACTATTAAGGAATCATTTTAATGGAATGTTTAACATGAACATTTATCAATCTATTTATATTTCACTTAAAACATCATTGTGATTCACTTTTTCTCTTTATATTGACTTGATATGGCTCTATGCTTTGAACAATTTATAAAAGTTTTAAAAGATGATATATTTAAAACATCACCTGAAAAGCCATTCTGTTGTAGGAAATGATTTTTTTAGAGGAAACTTGTTCCTCTCTTTTGTTAGAGGGAACTGATGTACTTCTATTTTTGGAAAGTGACTTTGTGACAGTTGAATTTCTTCCTTTCTTTGGCTTTCGAGGATCTGCAATTTTTCAGACTATGATGCATTATCACATGATACTTTGCTTCTTCAAGCAAAGTATATTAATAACTTAATAATCTGAAAATACTTCAAAATCACAAATACATGCATCTTTAAAGTCAATACCTTGTAGATACCAGTAAAATTTCAAATCTTTTTTTTTTTGCTGAAGAAAAATTATTAATAGATGTTTTCCTTTCAATTCAATGTTGAATGTAAAAAATGCAATATATGAATTAAAAAATTAAATTCTTACATCCCCATCTCTTATGTACCATGGGCCAAATGCATTTCACATATGTGAGCAGAGAATATTGGCATTAACCACATGTGAAATAAAGCTGTTGGCAGGAAAATCAGAATTGTGTGCCATTTAGAAAATTGGAATCAGAACAATGTAGCTTTTCCAAAAGTGAAGAAACTTAACAAAAGAAAAGAGGAAGTGGTAATGCTCTGTGGCAAAGTTAAGAACTGCATCCAAAAAGGTTCATTTACTTAACTACACAATGGTCATTAAATCTCTAAAGATTTAAGATTGTCAACTTAAATACAAAGATAGGGGGATCATAATATATACTCCTTCTGTTGACATATACAGTAATTTGCAAGCTAGAAATTACCTCACTTGACAATAATAATTCAAAAGATTACATTAACACATTATTTGCTGACTGTTCGTTGTGCTAAACAACTGAAAATTTCTGAAATTCCTACAATAGGCCCTATCATTCACACACTCACTTATCAAACTCAAACAATTGTCAGTTGTTTTGAGAAAACTAACAAGAGTAGAAGTTGTATTTACCTCGTGAGGGGGAGTGTTCAAAAGAATGGGAGCTACAACACAGACTGCTACCTATTACAACCCACCCTGTCCCCATACTTTTTTCAGACAGGTTGTTCCCAGCAGATCCTCTCCAGAGTCAGATGGAAAGATTCAGTTCTGATGAGGCTTTGCCTGATATATCACAGTATTCTGCTGCAAAACTTTAGAAACCAGGATTTTGAACTGTACCTGGAAGCTTACTGGCAACAAATGTTAAAACTGTGTTACAATTAGTGATGTTTAGTACACAGAATGACCTAGCAATATCCTGCCTGACACTGTTTTTTGGTTCAGTTGCCACCTCCAAGTTATTTCTGGAGGCAGCATAGATAATCAGGTAGTGATCAACTCAACGATTGCTAATTCTGGTCCAAGTGCACCAACCAAAATTGGGGGAAAGGCTTTGATATCCAGGACTTCTGACTGCTGTTTGAGCTGGATCCAAGATATTCAGGAGGACCACCAAATCACAAGTCACCTTTTCTATAGAGGGCATGATACTGTCCAAAGTAATTACAACAGTCAATATTTACTGATTTATTCATACCTCATATTTATGAAGCCATACAAAAATAAAAATTAAGTATGAAAACTGTTTGATGATTAATCCTATAGCCTCACAATCTCCCAACACAATCCATCCTCAAAGGAGCCACCCACTCACTCTGACTCAGAGTGCCTGGGGAAAGAGCCAAGTCTTTAGGACTTGTCTAAAAGAGAGCAGGACTGCTTGAATGGGAGCTATCTGAATGTTTGAGGAGATAATATTTCAGAGGAATGCCAGGATCCCATCAGATGGGATTGATTCATGGAAAGGCTGAGGTTAATGTGAACTCATACAGAATTGGAGTGAACATCTATTAAATCTAAATAATAATAATAATAATAATAATAATAATAATAATAATAATAATATAATGATGGAAAGAATTCCCAAACCCAGAGAGCCTCAACATCCACAGAAACTTGAATTTTGCTAGAGTGGAGCCTTGAGTTTGCTTTCCCCACTCCAAACCATAAAAAACAAGGGATAAGACCTTGATGTAATTAGACTGTTCTAATATTTTATACTTTGCAGAATCAATATTGAATACAGGCATACCAGTAGGGGAATATCTATGAAACTTATTTTTATTTACTTTCATCAGGCAGTGAAACATTTAAAACCAACCCTTAATTTATTATGTCCTATATTCTAAGCTGAGCACCAAAGAATCGAGGCCTTTGAACTATGGTGCTGGAGAAGACTCCTGCAAGTCCCTTGGACTGCAAGGCGGTCAAACCGGTCAGTCCTAGAGGAGATCAACCTTGACTGCTCTTTTCATCTTTTCATCTTCAGATCCTGAAGATGAAACTCAAATACTTTGGCTACCTAATGAGAAGGACTGACTCACTGGAGAAGAGCCTAATGCTGGGAACGATTGAGGGCAAAAGAAGAAAGGGACGACAGAGAGTGAGGTGGCTGGATGGAGTCAACGAAGCAATCAGCATGAGATTAAATGGACTCCAGAGGATGGTAGAGGACAGGAAGGCCTGGAGGAACGTTGTCCATGGGGTCGCGATGGGTCAGACACAACTTTGAGACTAACAACAACAAAAATACTCTAAGCATGGCAAAGCTATTGTCTTGCATCAGTGGTGGGTTGCTACCGGTTCTCCCTGATTCTTGCAAACCGGTAGTGGAAATTTTGAGTAGTTTGGAGAACCGGTAAAGACCACCTCTGCCTGGCCCTGCCCCCAATCTATTTGCTGCTTCCCAGTCTCCTAGCTGATCGGCTAGAAGGAAAAGAACAGGGCTCCCTTGACAAAGAAGAGGGGAAAAAACAAGACACCATCGCTTTAAATTGTTAAGCCAAGAAGCAGTTGCTGGAAGGAGGTTTTTACTTGCAGAAGCAAAGTGACATTCAGCAATTCGTTTCTGGGTCAGCTGAACAACAAACTGGATAAGAGGAGGGATTCTTATATGGTTCTATGTTTTTGAAGTTTTGGGGTTTGTGCAACATGGGCTTTGTGTTTCTAAAAAGGTTTGGGTGATTTCCATTGTGAAATATCCTGTCTTGAATGAGTTTTCTGCCTGTCTGTAAATGGAGCCGAACTTCCAGCTTCCACCTTCTATTATCTCTAAGCACCAGCAGGAATGTGGAATGAGTATCAGGCTGGTTCCTTGTTAGCAGCTTGATTTTTCCTTGTTTTTCTGGGAGCCTTTTCTTATGAGTAATATTTTATTTGGGGAAATGAAGAGGGGGGAGTTTGATTCCTTACCAGAGCAGGTTAGTGGGGTGGGGAGGGAATGGGGATTCTGAAGTAACTTTCCCCTGGAGTGGGGAGGGAATGGGGATTTTGCAGTATCCTTCCCCTGTCATGCCTACCAAGCCACGCCCACCAAGCCAACCCACAGAACCTGTAGTAAAAAATGTTGAAACCCACCACTGTCTTACATGTGCTGATGGACTCTAATTCACATCATACTAATGGTTAGAGGTTATGTACCACAGTGCATCTGAACAGCCACAAAGTAGGTATCTTTGCTTCAAAATAACCCCAAATAATTGAAAGTTTTTTTTAAAAAATCATTTAATCATGAACAAATTTTCTCTTAAGATCTGATTTTTAATACATGTTCTTCCGGTGTACAGTGCTAATCTGTTTTCTGTATCATTTGACCCCCAATATTCACTCTAGTATTTACGAATACTGCTCTACTCTACCAATAAAATATTATTTTAAAAACTCCTGATTATTGCTGTTCTGAAGTATAGCAACGTATCTCAACTCACAAATATACTCACAATCTGGGGAAATTGGCTCAATAGTTTATTTTTAATCAAGAGCTATACCTCCTTGTAAATAGCCGCAATTTCCATGGGGTTAGCAATATACCCATGTCATTTGGATTAACCCCTTCTACCTCTAGTATAATTTAGGATATATAAATAGTAAGGAAAGAATTTGGTGGACACTTTTTTTTCTCAAGGAAATGGAAAAACAGAGCCACACTGGCTTTATATGGAATGAGAATTTCCAAAATCAAACACATGCAGATTTCTAAGAGCCATAAGTAACTAGAGTTCATATGTTATTTTATTTTGGATGGATTTTAAGATTATACTGAGTAAGGCAACTGAAGCTGTCCCACTGGAAGGAACAAATTAATATGAAGCAAAGCAATAATTTTGTATTTATACAAATTTGATAAATAAATAATAAATACATTTGAGCAAGTTCTTAAGGAAAAGAAAAGGAAAACTCTTCAGAAAAGCAAATATGCTACCATTGTGGAAGATGAAGAAAAACTGGGATTAGTGAGGGTGAAATCTAGAGTGAAGAGTATTCTCATAGATCATGCCAAGGATGTCAATGATCTGGAAAATTTGAATTTAGCTCTATGTAACACAAACCCTTGCATGAGTTGTCAGAAACAACAGAGCAGAAGCAATAGCTGTTTTAAATATATAGTTTTGTGCCTGAAAGTGTAACATCACTATTAAAAAAACCTCTTCATTCTTCAAGTCTGTCCTATTATTATACTTTAATTATATTCCCCTCTGGAGAAAAGCCAAAAGCAAGGCAAGCTGAAACAAAGGGAAAGTATCTTGTTTCACATAATATTGAATGGGGTTCTTTTTTAGCATGCTCTGACAATCAGTCCCAATAAAAAAGACATAAAAGCAGAAATAAAATTATCATTGTTTCCAGCTGGTGACATAGTAGAGGGATACTAAGAGGCAAATAGTTCAGTTGTTACCTTTTGGAACCCTAACAAGAGCGAAGAATAAATCTAGATGAATGTATCTTCTCCCCCTCCAGTCGGGACAAAGTCAGGCAGATGCTTTCATTCAGGATTATTATTTCAGCACCAACCCTGCAATCTAGCCAGGTTAACAGAAGTTATTATTGTTGTTTTTAAAAACTACAATGTTGAAACTTTTATACCAATCTTACCCAATCTGTTTCCTTGCAGCCACATTGAATTGCACCCTTCTAGCAATCATAATGACTGGGGATGATGGAATATGCAAGCCCAAACTGACTACAAGCCCAATTCATACGGATTAAATTGGGAAACAGTTCTTTGTACTTTTTATACAACATATGAAGAGCAGATAAAATTTAATAATATGGTACAAATCAATTTGTATTTCATTTTTTGATAATCTGATGTTTAGTTCAATAGACTTTATTTTTTTTTTAAAAAAGCATTTTTGTAAAACATACAAGAATCATATCCTTTAAGATTCATCAGAATCTTCAAATGAAAAAGTGCCAAAATAATATTTGTTTTCTCTCCTTACTATACAAACTAGCTGGTCATACCCCAGCTATGTAATCTCATGGAAGAATTAAAAATAGAAATATGAGACAGAAGAAGGACAGGTGAAATAATGGTGATATGGACAAAAAGTTTTGGTTACAATATATAAATGGATCAATAGGAAAATATTTGGTTGGAAGACCAACCAAAGACTTATATTCTAGTCTTAAAGGGAATTTTTATAAAGTGATATACTGTTAGTAAACCTGTTATTCATCTCAAAATACTAACTAAAAGCCAAGTTTAAAATGATAATTATCAAGACTTTGAGAATTACACATCAGAAACAGTAATTTCCATAAGATACAAACTACAATATAAAGCATATTAAAATCATACTACTGTTCTTATTTAGCCAAGCAGAAATAAATAAAATTGTAATTAATTAACAAAAATCTAACACCTCTTCTCATTAAGCAACTGTAAAGTCAGATGTAAAATGGTCACAAACGAAATGATTACAGAGAAGGAGGGAGGGAGGGGGAGAGAGAGAGGGGAGGATGCAGCTGATTGTTGCTGTTGTTTCAGATAACTTTATCTGATACAGTTTTACCAACATTACTCTCATTCTGGCATACTTGGTTGTCAGGCACATGGAATTTAGTTATATGTGTGCACATTATTTGGAAAATGGTTTTTTTAATCACTGTATTTGCAAGCTGTTGCTAAATGAGGAGTGGCTATATTTTCAGTAGATAGAAGCATAGTTTTCATGTAATATATTACTCTACTGAACCTTCTATTTAAGCCTTGAAAATCTTTGTTAAAGCTATCTTATTTTAAGTAAACAAATTTTGCAACGGTTAAGTACATAATTTAAGGTTGAAAGCATTAATTAATATTAAGACCAGGGGTGGTATTCACTTACCTTTGCTACCAGTTCGCAAATGTGAGCACATGTGCGTACACTATGCTCTCACGCACATGCGCAGAGGGTCAAAAATGGGACGTGATGACGTCTGAGTGGGTGGCCGGAGCCTCCCGCTGCCGCCGCTACTGGATCACGCAATCCAGATAGAGCCGGCTGAATTTCACCACTGATTAAGATATTGACTTATTTTGAAAACATAAAAACTGTCAGGCATTTAATATATGAAAAAATACAGAAACATTTTTGGTTGTATCAGCAAAATCATGCTAATCCTCAAACTGCTTTTTAAATTAACAGTACTTACGTAAGAATATAATATGTGAAACAGTGTGTAGGAGGGAAAGATAAGAATTATTAGCATTTTCAAGAATAGAACTTCTTGGCCAGTGATAGCATAGAGAGGATTAATTAAGTGTCCTGATTATTATATATTTTCCAACACTGGTGAACATTTAGTTTCTCTAAAAAAAAAAGTTTTCAATTTATTACACTCCCTTGAATCAGGATATCTTTTAATGTATGTATGAGAACCTCCACCTTAAAGACTAAAAATAGTTTTCTGGGGTTTTCCATCTGACTCTTACATTTCTTCTCCAGGCCAGAAAAGTTTTTATCATCAACCAGCAGCTGAAGACAGATAATATTTTTCCCTTCCATGTAATGTAACCTGTCTTTAAAAAAAAATAAATCTGATTGCAGAACAGGAATGTGTGTGTATTTTGAGGGGGGGGGGAATGTATCTAGACACAACTCTCTCTAGGAAAGAGAAAACTGTAGGAGACTAATGAAATTGCAAAACTCTGTCAAAGGTATGTTTTTAGTTAAATGATACAATTGGCTATCACACCAAGTTGACTTTAAAAGGATATCAGTGCAGGATAGGACTATCCATGGCTCCTGGAGACAAGTTTGTGTCTAGGCATATTCACGGCATGACCTTAAGTACAAACCATTGAAAAGCAAAGGGAGTGAGCGCTGAATTCATGCTCCTTTGTGAACTTCCTTGTGGCATCTGCTTGGCCATGTCAGAAAATAAGAGTATCAAACTAGACAAAATCATAGAATTGTGGATCTGGAAGGGACCACAAGACAATCATTCCAACCTACTGCCAATGTGCAAGAAAGTTAAACAACCTTCAAAAGTAGAACCCACAATCACCATAAATTGAGTATTCTACTGTTGCACATCTCCCTGGTTGGCAATTACTGGGATCTACTTTTCCCCCCTTTTACTTGAAAAGGAGGGACTTATCTGTTTTTCTCCAGTCATTTAACACATCCCTTCTTCTCCAAGACCCCTTTGATTTAGATTGTTGACTAAATCAACAAGAACCTAAAGTAACCTGAGAAATTATTTGCTGGTAGGAGTTTTTTTGATCCAAAAATATTCTTGCTTTCCAATTTGCCATTAATTGCCACATGAAAATGGCTTTCTAAATGCAATAGTCAACGACAAGTATGGATTTACAAGTGTAGGAGTTGCAGGAGCAGTTTCTTTTTTCTGGAAGAGTTCCTCTGGTGATTTCCTTACTCAGGAATAATACAGTAGAACAGTGGTTTCAAACTCAAGGCCTGCAGGCCGGATCCAGCCTGTGGGGTGCTTAGATCTGACCCGTGGGGCAGCTCTGGAAACAATGAAGGATCAGGTTGCGCTGCCTCTGCCAAAAACAACTCTGTTTTTGCTGACAGAGGGTTGCAGAAGGCCATTGCAGGTAAAAACAGAGCTGAGGAGCCCATTTTCGCTGGCAGAGTGCTTGGGCCGCCACAGGCACCCGACATGAGTGACATCAAGCTGGCCATGTCCCGTGGCCATGCCTGGCCCTCCAGAGGTCAAACACAACCCTGATGTGGCCCTCAATGAAATTGAGTTTGACACATCTCCAGTAGAATATCCTATTAACCATAATAACCATAGAAAAGTGGTTGTGAACTATATACACAACACAGGCATTGTTTCTGACTGCTATGTTGACAAATACCTATGATTTGATCTTGCAAATGTCTCCTATCTGCCCTCTTAATATTCTTTTAACAAGTGATGTTAAATAGTTAAAGTCTATACTTAACCCTTTAGAAAAGAGATCTAACAATATAGGAAAGAAGCAGTATGTATATAACCTGTGTGCTATAGAACAAAATAGAATCAAGTATGTAGGCTCCTTTATGTATGATGCATTCTATGGGAGGTTGGATAGCCATTTTCCAGAAATGATTTAGCTTGGAAATCTGTTCGATTTTGTGGTCTAAATCATTTTTTGCATCTTATGATGCCAATACATTTGATTTGCATATTGAATATTTCTAATTCAACATGTTATATGATAAAAATTTTAAGGTAGACATTTGCCGATTCTTAGTTTTTTTACTGCCAAAAGTCACAACGAGGCTGAAAAAATGTTGCAAGATTTATATGGATATTGAAAAAAATTAAGCAAGCTGTATTTATTATTATAACAAGAAAAGGTGGAATAACTCTATGCAGCAAAGCTTTGCTTGTATACTTATTTAGTTTTTCCTCCTCATCTCTTTTAAAACAAGTTCCATTTATAAATGTCCTATCAAATAGTACTCATTTCACTTTTCAAACAACTTATGCTTTGCATTGTTAGCTGGCTTTGTTCCATTTGGCTTCCAAACATTTGTCATGGTCTGGTGGTTGGCTTGTTCTCCATCTTTTAACTTTATAATCATAGTTTCTACAGTCTTGTTTTATTTCAGTGCAATAGTTGTCCAAAAGAATTGCTCAACTTAGCTGTACTGACCACAAACTAAGTAGGCTGTCCCTAAAGGTTCCACACAGACAGAACAGACTAATTTCTACTAAGCCAATACTTTGAAGAACAAGAATAAAGATATTGTCATCTGAAATATCAAACTACTGAAAGTAGTTCATAGAACAGGACTTATTTTTCCACAATGAGGTTAAATTGAAGATATTTATGCTACTTTTATGGTCATTCTTACCAGTTTATCTGTAGGTCCAAGCTACTCATCACTCAAGAGATTGTCATTTTCACACCACTCCCAGCTTCCTTACTTCTCCCACTGCAGTGGCTACCACTTGCAGGGAACTTTTACATCTCATGATGATCTGTGATACATTTTTAAATTAACCAGCCACATTCTTCTTGTGTAATCTGAAGCTTACTCCACTCCGCCTCTTGGGGAATTTGTTCATCATTAATGGACTTTGCGCAATAATTTGCTACTTTCATTATCCTGAACACTGATTCAGTAGAAATTTTTGTCTCACATTTAAACACAGTGAGAAATGCAAATATTGTATCAAAAAGTATTAAATAACTAGTAACAGAGCTTACAAATGTATGCTATGAACAGCATATTATTGAACATGGTACATATATGACTATTTTAGTATATGAGTATTTAATTCAAAGACTCAACACAAACTCTCTCTGCCTCAACAAAGTAAACTATTTCTGTTTATAGTAGGGATACCCTTACAATAAAGTCATGATTGTGAAGAAGAATAACAACTTTGTTAGCCTTTTATATGAAGAACAGCAGGGAAAGTGGTTTACCAAATATCTTACTTTCCTCCTGTCTTGAGAGTAGGAGGAAAACACAATGCAGAGGACAACTAAATCATAATAGCATCATACCATGAAGTCCCAGAAAAGTACTGTCAGGTTAAGTACATACACAATGGGAATACTTACATACATACATACATACATACATACATACATACATACATACTTCATGGTGTGATGTGAATAATTAAAATACTCCTAAATGTCATAATTAATCTTGTATGAATAGAAAACAACTTTAAACACTGAATATTTATATAGAATTAATATTTTTAAAAAACTCAATTTACAAGATGCAGAGTTGCTTTGAATAATTCATAGAAATGATGTTATGAGTTTATGAAATCTACATCTGGAAGTAATTTGTACAAATGAAACTATGACTTTCTCTTCCAGTCCCAAAGACCTACAGGGACTTATATATCATAGAATTAGTCATTTGTGTGTTGAAAAACTGTTCTATAATTTATATGTTTAATTACAGCAAAAAATGTTGTAATTCTTACTTGTTTTTGCAATTCTTACTCCTTTAAGCTATTAACAGAAAGTGTCTCAAGTTATTTATAATTTACTGCAATAGAACCTGCTGTAAAGAACAATCACCAACATGGAAAATATATTTTAAGAAAATGCTTTTGCAACTGATTCGAATGAGATTTATTTTAAAAAGTTGCATATATGAACATAAAAGATGGTCTCATTAAAATGAACTTAGTGCTAAAAAAATACCAGCAACTATAAAGTTTTATTGATGTTGCCTGCAGATAAATGATCTGTTTATGAGTATCAGTTACAAACCAAGTTACATGAAACTGAGATCTGTAGGCCAAAGCTAAGAACTGTTAACCTGTAAACAGAGGGAGTAAACAGAGATGAAGGGACAGAGAAAAGAAGTAGTGGTAAATTTACCTCATTGAGCAAAATGGACCCTTCTATCCAGTTTTCCCCTACCTAGTTGGTGGGTTTCAGTTCTCCAAAAGCTTGGCATTCGTCCTGAGTCCCAAGAGTAGACAGGAATATGGACTTTGATACTCTGACTTGAGCCTGAACTTTGTGAGTGAAAAATAACCAAGTTTCCAACTCTGGTTTTAACTGACTTTAAATGAATTGTTGGTTCCCTCAGAACTGTTAACATGCCTATAGCCAATCTTCTCTAATATTTTACAGCCTATGAAAAAAGACAGTTTTGTAGTAATATACATGTCCTTGAAATCTTCTATGAATAGTAGTAATAGTTGTAATAGTAAATACTGTAGTTATATTCACCCAACAGCCATTTTCTGCCCTTGTATACTAAATCAGATGTTTTCTGGTGTAATATTCATGGAACCCTTACAGAAGAATCTGCCTCAAAGTAGAAAACTGGGGACTTTTGACCATAGAATTCCATAACAGTTTTGTCACAAATCTTATTTACAGATTTTGCTAAATCTCTGTTCTTACTAAACTAATTCTTTTGTTGTTGTTGTTAGTTGCGAAGTTGTGTTTGACCCATCGCGATCCAATGGACAATGTTCCACCAAGTCTTCCTGTCTTCTACCATCCTCTGGAGTCCATTTAAGCTCACGCCTACTGCTTCAGTGAATTAAAATTTATGCACTTATGATTCTTCAGTGACTGAATGAATATAATTTCACCATGAAATTTCCATAAGCACAATAATGTGTGCTGATTGCTTCTTTGAGTTAGGCTGTGCTTGTATCATGGACAGCATCTAACCACCTTGACTTCTATCAATCTCTTTTTTGATTGTCTTATTTTTTCCATGAATCAAGCTCCTCTCCTTGTTCATCAGGACAGTTGCCATCTTGTTAGGTGTCCAAAATATCTAAGCTTTAACTTCATTATTAGTAATTCCAAAGAGCAGCCTGATTTTATTTCATCTAGTACTCAATTATTTGTTTTTCCAGTCCAAGGAATTTTATGTTTTCCCCAGCACAATTCAAAGATATCTCTTTTCTTTGTTTACCCTCTCTGATAGTTCAGGTTTTCCAGGAAATACGTTACTTTTAATAACATTTACCTTTGTTATAATATGAAAAAGAACTGCAGTTCTAAATATATAATCCAAGTTAAAAAGAGTCACTTGAGAAGCAGTAGTTGCTAAAAATGGGTGGGGGATAGAGGAGAGTCAAATTAAAATTTTAACACTAGTCCCAACTATGGTAAACCTCTTTCAGACTATGGAGCAAAATACTGCAGCAGGGGACAGACAAATAGGACAGTTCTCAAGGATAATAATGCATGAGGATGTTGGGAAGATATTACTGTAATATTTATGTAAAAATATTATTTAAAAACAGTATGAATTATTGGAAACATGAAATCACAGAGTCACTGAAAATGATAAAACAGAATTTGTATGGGATTTTAAAATTTAGACTGATCAACTTGGAATATAATACACCAGGCATTACTGTCCCTGAAAAGAACCATGTTTGGGTTATTGATGCAGCTACCCCAAAAGATAGAGTAATATTGAAGACCAGGAACAGGAAAGAAATACAGTATAATCCTAACAAAAAATGCAAACTGGAAAAAAGTGTTGATTAGAGTATCAATTATTAGTGGAACTCCAAGTACAATATCAGGAGGATATAGAATTTGGGTTGCTTGACATTGGGATAACATATTAAAGCTCAACTACAAACAATAACACTAATAGGTACCTCATACATAATTATTCCCTTTTACAATATTGTGATTCAATGTTTAGATTGTGTAATTCATATTTGGTGATTTTTATTTAGTTAAGTGATCCCACTCCATCTCAGCATGTTAACTAGTGTTACAATATTTACGAATGCTTGGTGTAAATCCTGACATATATAACTTTGAAAGAATAAAAGAAGGAAGGAAGGAAGGAAAGAAGGAAGGAAGGAAGGAAGGAAGGAAGGAAGGAGATATACATGATACAACTATTCCGTACTAACTAATGATCTTAACCATTCAAACTAACCATAATGTCATACTACTAGTTATAAACGGGATTGACTTCAGACTCTCCCTCACATCTAGTTGAGTAAAAAGACAGATACTCTTCCAGAGAAGGCAATGCTTCCTACAGGACAGATTTTAAAACTAAACAGCTCATGAGTCATAAGACTGTGGAAAAAAAGCAGCAGCTACCCATGTTTTGAGGAGAAAAGAAATGCACTCTAATAATGGCTTTCTGGTCTTTACTTCAAACCAATTTCCTGTAACAGAAATGTGAAACCTCAGTGAAAATAACTTTACCAAAACAGATCAGAAAAAGAGAAAGTATATTTTATTTTGGTCTATACCAAGGCCACATTCAGGCTCTAATAATAAACTGTAAGAGACCTAAAAGCTATTCAGAGCTGAAATTAGGACTTGATTACTTTAGGCAGCTGTTAGGACTTTTGAATCCTGCAAGTCCTCAAAAAAAAAAATTACTCTGAGAAACACCAGGTAGTTTACTAGTCGAAGAATAGCATTCGCACAAGAACTGAAAAGTGATGGTCTGGAGATATAATTTGTTATTAATTTACTTGATTTATAAGGGTGCCCAGTTCACAAATTGAGGCTCAATGGCTAATACCAAAACAGGACCAATAACAAAGAACAAGAAAGAACACACTACCAATTAGGGCCAATATGTAATCATTCAATATACCAAATACTCTAAATAGCTCACCCAGCATCTTGGCCCAGAAATTGGTGGACATCTATCAGTTTCCAATATCTGCCCACCATATGCTTTTAGTAAGTTCATGAAAGAAACAGTGTACTTCTATTTTACCTAGCATCAGAGACACTGATATCATAGCTTAAATTAATCAACATTGGCTTTTCTCATGTGCCACATAATGGAAAGAAGCCAGGAAAACACAGGATCTTCCAAACTACTTCAGAGTGTTTTTCGGGATATCTGAGGATACATTTTTATGTTTTGCATAGGTTGAAAATAAATGTATCAAGAGTTGAATCTGTATATTCCTACCTGACAGATTATTTTTTTAATTTTAATTTTTTAAAATTTGTATTCTTATTTACCGTATATACTCGCGTATAAGCCGAGTTTTTCAGCCTGTTTTTCAGCCTGAAAAACGCCCCCTCGGCTTATACGTGGGTCACGAAAAAAATGACTTTTTCCCTGCAAGCTAGGAAACAGCGGGAGAACGGGGTTTGCTTACCCCGCCCATTCCCAATCTATTGGGACTGTCTCCTGAATTCCAGCTGATGGCTAGAGGAAAAAAAAAAACTTTAAATTCTTGCCCTGGGGCTTCAAAGGCCCCCCCTACAGCTGATCAGGATTAAAAGAAAACAAATGAGAAGATTGGTGCCGGCTGCAAAAAGGTGCCTGTTGCAAAGACCACATTTTTTAAAAAAAGGTGCCTGCTGCAAAGAGCACATTTTTTTAAAAAAGGTGCCTGCTGCAAAGAGCACATTTTTTTTTCTCCTTCTGCTGAAACCCAAAGTGAAACTAAAACAGCTTGTTGGCTTTGCTGTTTGCTAAGGCAGATTTGATTTCTTTTTCCTCATCAAAAAAGGTTGGTGCAAACAATGGGAAATTTATGGCAAATGGCAAAAGAGGGGAGTTCAAGATTTTAAAACACAAAAGAAAAAAAAGCTCTATTTAAATAGGGAATTGTAATAATTGAGATATTATTAATTGTATATTGTGTTGAAAGCAGAAATGGTTAAGTTGTGGTTTGGAAGAATATTGGGGGAAATTATTTGGTTTATTATTATTGGTAAATATAATTAACTGATTTGTAAGAAATTGGATTGCATGGAAATAATTGGAATATTCAATATTCAAAGAAAATACATTGTATGTTTGTATGTGTGTTTCTAATTATTGCTATTTATTCATATTTGTTCTCTTTTATTCTTTAAAGTTTAACAATTCATTCTTTATCTTAATATCTTTATATGTGTTTGGGGTTGGTTTTCTTCCCTTTCATCTTTTTTATTGTACAGCAATCTTTCTCCTCAAACCTACCACCTCTTTTCTTTCCTTCTTACTTTCTCTTTCCCCCCCCTCCTTCTCCTCCCTACTTCCTCTTCCTTTCTTCTTCTCCTCCTCTCTTCCTCCCTCTCCTTTTATGCACATGGACTACTCAGAGGGCTCAAAAAGTTATTTTTGACTGGTCCTTGCACTTGTGACCAGTCCTTGAACTTACGACTGTCCTCACGTTTTGGCCCTATCTTGTCACCATGGTGAAGAGAAGCAGTTATGAAATGAGTGACACCATTTTTAAGAATGCTACAATGGGCATAAATGATGGCCAGTCATAAGTGCGAAGACCGGTCAAAAGTGCGAGGACCTGTCAGAAATCACTTTTTTCAGCCCTTTGAGTAGTCCTTTTGTGCACATGGACTACTCAGAGGGCTGAAAAAGTTATTTTTTACTGGTCCTCGCACTTGTGACCAGTCCTCGAACTTCTGACTGGTCCTCACACTTATGACCATCCTCACATTTATGCCCGTGCAGCATTCTTAAAACCATGTCACTCATTTCACAACTGCTTCTCTTCACCATGGTGACAAGATAGGGCAAAAACGTAAAATGTGAGGACAATCGTAAGTTCGAGGATTGGTCACAAGTGCGAGGACCAGTCAAAAATTACTTTTTCAGCCCTCTGAGTAGTCCATATGCACAAAAGGACTACCCAGAGGGCTGAAAAAAGTGATTTCTGACAGGTCCTCGCACTTTTGACCAGTCTTTTTTTATTTTGAAATTTACCAGTAGTCACTGCATTTTCCACCCCCGGCTTATACGCGAGTCAACAAGTTTTCCCAGTTTTGGGGGGTAAAATTGGGGGGGTCGGCTTATATGCGGGTCGGCTTATACACGAGTATATACGGTATATGCCGCCCTTCTCCGGAGACTCAGGGCGGCTTACAATGCGTTAAGCAATAGCCTTCATTCTTTTGTATATTTTATACAAAGTCAGCTTATTGCCCCCACAAACCGGGTCATTTTACCCACCTTAGAAAGGATGGAAGGCTGAGTCAACCTTGAGCCCGGTGAGATTCGAACTTACAGTAATTGCAGGCAGCTGGATGTTAAATGCTGCCTTAGTAGGAGGCATTAGCCTCCTATGCCAGGCTCATTAAGGTCAAGATTAGGGTCATCCAAAAAGAATACAGGGTATTCTTAAATATGATGTAATCATATTTAATAACCTCATAAAGACAATATATTTGATCTATCAATTATTCATTTTGTTAATAAGGGCAACTTGACTAAATAACATGATTTTTTTCCCTTACACAGACAGCTGTTACAAAGTTAATGCACTTAGGATGCACCTTGATTATGTAAAGGAAACACTGAGTGTGCCACACTAGCTGAGTTATTACTTAAATTGTGCACTTGGAATACATGGGAATGCGTGGGGCGGGGGACAGTGCACACAAACAAAAGTAACATGAAGCTTTGAGATGAAAAAAATGAAAATGTTGTGTTTTCTCTGCAAAAACAATATATGCCTCCATCATGTATCTATTATTCTCTGGAAGCTTGACAACAACATTGTACTATGTACACTGATGGCTACAGATGAAAGGACAATAGGTAAGTTATGAAGACACAATATAGTTCAATTTCTGGAGTTACAAACTTGTAATATACAGAGCCTATTGGAGTTTGGTGGCTAATACATTTAAATAGGATAGGTAATATATTGTCAGTTCCCAAAATAAACTAGCATTTGCAAAACTGAAAACAAAAATATAATGCTGTTTTATTCTATAACAATTATTTTGATAGTAATTAATAATTAAAATGCCACATTTTACCATAATAATGGCACCAGAAAAATCACCAGCAAATTTTTCCTTCCGTCATGCCTTATATTCACTCCCATATTGATTGACTCATTGAATATTTGCCATCAAGTTGTTTTCAACTCCTAGTCACATCATAGATAGATGACTCCATATATGTAGAATTAAATAGAAACTGTTTGTTACGTAACTTTAAAATAATAGTGAACTGAATCCACTGTGGGCGATGGATATATGGTTTAATAATCTGATGGAGTTTTAAGGGAAAGTGAATTCTAACTGCTGCATGAATCTGATTCATGCAAATTATGTGAAAATAATCAGTAAAAAAAACCCACCCTAATTTGTTACTAATTAATGAAGCTGAACAGCATAACTTGTTATAAATCTTACTCTTATTTTCTTTTGTTTGAAGAAACCTTACCTCAGCAGCTTGGGTCTCCTGGTGCAACAAAGTCAGACCTGTAAGATCTTCTAAGAACGAATGGGAAGAATTAAAAACCTTTGCTAGAAAATTAAAGCCTTCTCTTTCATACTGGTCAAGAACCTGTCAAAAGAAAGCACAAGGGATAATATTATTTCTTGGCAGTTATACAAGGATCAGAGTTTTTGAATATGACACTTAATATAAATTTGCAAGGATAAGAAATTGCAGCTTCCTATTTACACCACACAAATATTTGTGTTTCTGCTAACAAAATCACGGAAGTTCTTTTTTATACCATTTAAATAAACGGTGGTATAAATCCCAAGATTTTTCACTTAAACAAAAAAAAAAACAACACATTCACATTCTTTGTATATGATCACTACATTAACATTCAGTCATATTTTTGTGGTTATTCATTTCAAGATAACTAGCAGTTTGGACAATAACAATCTTTACTTCCCTGTTTCTTTAGGTCTGGCATTGCTAAAATCATGAATTATGAGGAATTTTCCCTTTAACAGAAACCATTCATTAAAAAAAAATAACAACAACCAGAGAATGAAACCTCCCAGCATATTCACATCAAGGAATGGGAGTTTTTTCTTTTTAAGAGGAGGATACAAAGAAGATACTCCGGGATTTTTATATCATCAGTTAAGTTCTAGAGACAAACCCAATGCTATTTGCCTATTTTGTAATACATTATAGGTTCTGTATTGGACTTCTAATCATATGTATTCATAGCAAGAATAGAGAGACAACAAAACCAAGTAAACACAAATAAGTTAATAGTTATCTGTATGAATTGCTACTGAAATATTCTAAAGCTGAGTGAAACGAAATGTAAATATTGAATTAAGAAAATGTTACAGTAAGGTTGTACTGTAACATTTTCTTATCTGCAACTGCTAGCAGGGTATATTCATTTTCTTGTGGAGTTACAGAAATAAACATGTAAAGGTACAAGATGAATCAGGACATGGCTAATGCTGACTTAATTGTGATATTTATTCTCTGTTTTATCTTAATTTTCACAATAGATGGTCATTTCTTAAAAGCATATACCGGTAATAAGCCTAATATAAGGCTGGTCTCTTTTAATACTCTTTTGCTACGCTCTCATTAAATCTGGGTTTTTTTCCCAGAACACCCCCTTCCACCAAGGATTTCTCATGATAAGTACAGAGCCTGTTAGATAACAAACTACTGCTTACTACTCCTTCCAGGACAAGCAAAATACAATCAAAGTAGTTTTATCACAATAGCTATCCATTTCTCCTCAGAGAGCAGAGCCAGCGGTAAGTGCTCTTCCAAAGATAGAACACAGACTGCTCTTATCTGCAGACAGACAGACACAGATACACACAGAGAGAGTTTAAGTTTGAATTTGGCAGAAACAAGAGAATTATGAGGGACAATGTAAATTAGGCCTTCATTAAAACATTTGTCTTTAGGAAAGCCTTGAAAGTGATTATTAAAAAGATTGTGCACATACATTCCAAGCAACAAAGACTTTTAGGGGGGAATTAAGGTAAGGACCTTAGGAAAAGTTAACTTTCATTTTCAAAGATCCAAGAAATGAATGATAGAATAAGAACAAATGGCTCCCCATGACTGCAGGAGGTGATATTTGGGATTGACTGATTGATTGATTGATTGATTAAGAGTATTTGCTGCCTGTCTCACCTTGGATATTCTAGACAGTTTATAAGTCATATAATTTATGACCTCATTAAATTGAAAATTCTTTAAGGAATGTTTAGCAAGAATAAATTGGGCAACCCTCACCCACAATTCCTGTCAAACTGAGTGCCTCATAAGCTAAAGCAGGGTGTCAAACTCAATCATGTCACGTGATGTCATGTGACGTATCGTGACTTTTTTTGCCTTTGCGGAGCCAGGGTGGGCATGGCCTGCGTGTGATGCATCTGGCCCGGAAGCCGCCAGTTTGACACCCCTGGGCTAAAGAATATATACAAATGACAAAAATAAATAAAAAAGAGATGAGATTTTGCCTAGCACTTTTTAATAACAAAAAGGAGGCGTAGAAACCTTTCAAACTTAAGCCACCCGAATAAAAAAACCCTTCAAAAGCAAATCTGAAAATCCTATACTTAGTTAATGACATAATAATGCCACCCAGTAGCACCCTTTGTCACAGAAACTTGATGGTGCAGCGGACTAAGTGCTGTTATGTAGCACTTGGCTACCAGCTGCCTGCAATTAGTGCAAGTTCAGGTGAGAACCAGGCTCAAGGTTGACTCAGCCTTCCATCCTTCCGAGGTAGGTAAATTGGGGATCCGAATTGTGGGGGCAATAAGCTGACTTTGTAGAAACACCGCTTATGGGGGGCCAAAAGCCCTAATAAGCAGGTATATACGAAAGAATGAAGGCTATTGCTACAAATGCATTGTAAGCCACCCTGAGTCTTCGGAGGAGGGCAGCATATAAATTAAACAAACAAACAAACAAACGAATTAATTTATTTATTTATTTTAAAATTGTAACCTGTCTGTTCCTTTCTTGATATTATTTTGGTACATGTTACACAGAAACAATAATTCTACATAGTTACATAGAAAAGTTATATAGAAAAAATAATTCTACTAGAGGTCATGGCAAAATGTAGATAACAACAGGTAAATTGCACAGCAATTTCCAGCAGCAATTTCTATGGCATGTTGAAGTACATTTACAAACCTGAATCATGATCAATGCCTTGGCTTGTCAAGTTACCAATCGATCAAAAGCATTGTATAATTTATTCTGTTAAAAATCACAATACAAAATACGTAATACATTGGCCAGATTGGGGTAAGATGTACAGGAAAATAGAAAACAACATCTTAAGATGTACATTACACTGAAAAAGGATTCACTGAAAGCAAAGGAAGTACTAAGGCTATGTATACCAAATATAGGAGTTTATATCTAAGAAGTCGTGTGAAAGTGTAAAAAACTTAATTAAGGCACTGGGGATATTCGAAACGTAACTTTCAGAGTTGCTGAAAAACTCTATAGCCATCCATCATAAGGAGAAATGCCTTCTTGAACAGAAATGTTCAGATCTTTAGCATCTTACCCAACAGCAGGAAATCTGGCTTGAACTCTGAAGATGTATATAAACACAATGAAAAAAAATTGCAAAGGAACAGTGGAATAATGTCAAGCTCGGATTCAGTATCACCTCTCTCTTTATGGTGAAGTAATACTGCAAGGCGATCTAACCAATCAATCCTAGAGGAGATCAACCCTGACTGCTCTTTAGAAGGCCAGATCCTGAAGATGAAACTCAAATACTTTGGCCACTTAATGAGAAGGAAGGACTCACTGGAGAAGGGCCTAATGCTGGGAACGATTGAGGGCAAAAGAAGAAAGGGATGGCAGAGAATGAGGTGGCTGGATGGAGTCACTGAAGCAGTCGGTGTAAGTTTAAATGGTCTCCAGGGGATGGTAGAGGACAGGAAGGCCTGGAGGAAAGTTGTCCATGGGGTCACGATGGGTCGGATATGACTTCGCAACTAACAACAACAAGTAATACCTTAAGAGCTTAAACAATTATTCTCAGGAGATCCTGCAATATTCATTGTCCCATGATGCTTCCTGGTGCTCTGGAATCTAGTCATACTTAAAATCATTTCATTTCATACAAATGAGGTTTCAAATATGAACTGATTCCTGCATACTGAACCTAACTGATAATTTCACTGGTAGTAATTGCATATCAACTGCCCTCACTAATGAACTTCAGTGTCCCTCCTGACACCTTGCTGAGTAAATATTCCTAAAAGACTATAGTTGTCTGAATGTATTTTTCCTGCAGGAGATGTTCATAGGCCTGTTTGGTTTATGAGATAAATGCATTTGGTTGATTGTTGTTCTCTGGAGCTTTTTCCCCCTCCTCTCATTCTCTCTCTCTTTAAAAACTTTACTGAGTATGCTCAGGGTCAAGGAAGACTTTCATGGGAATATAACACAGGTCCATCAGCTTTTTTGCTAGTGTCAAAAGCAACCAATGCATGGATTCTAATGAATGCTTATAAAATCTGAACTTTTGCACTGAATAATTTCCTTGATATTTGAGGCAGTGAAAATTTCATCCTACAGATCTCTTCAATAGGTATACCATTTGCCTTAGACTATTGAGCACATCCTTCCATAACTATAAAAATTGTTAGGATGAAGATGAATGGAAGGCACAGCCAATAGAGATCTACAAAGTAAAGTGCAAAAGAGGGATGGATTTCGTTTATGTAGCAGACTCCCACAGAACTGTCTGATATAATCTAGACAGATTGGCATTAAGACTGCCTTGGGAAGCACTGAATACCTTTCAAAAAGTGAGACGCTTGAGTTTGTTCATGTGCTATAATGCTTCACACATCAGATGCAGTGGTGGACTGAAACCATTGTAATTAAGATTGCCAATGACAGCACTAACCTATCCTGCTACATTTGAGCAGACTACTGAAAAATCAAGACAATAATGGATGTGCCATCCTACTCATTAGTAGACTAAAGGAATAGAACCCTTCTGAAGGAATAGCAGTTGACAGCATCAGAGACTAGGGAAGCATCAGAATTATAATCTACAGATATATATATATATATATATATATATATATATATATATATATATATATATATATTTCATCTCAATATCTATAAAAGTATCTGGGCAACATTATTTGATATGAAAAATATAGTCTCTTTTATGAGGTTTGAACACTGTATTCAAATAAAAGCTCTGTTGTATGGAGAAAAAATTACTTTTACTGAAGTATAGAAACAATGTAGGGCAGTAGGCAATAAAATAAACATCCCACAATTTTGAACTATTTTTCTTTTTGACCTAGTTGGACTCAGACAGTATAGGGTTATTAGAGCAATTTCCTCAGTGCCAACAATGGGGCAGCTGAAATCTGAGAACCCTCTATGAGTTGGAAAATTCAGAGACAGGAGAGCAGCCAGACAATTTGGTATGTAAGGCATAGTAGGAGGCTTGGAAGAATACAACAAATATATAATAACTTCAAAAGTTGCCACTCTAAAAGTTTACTCCCAGAGAGTGACTTGAAAATAAGTAGAATGAGTAGAATGAATGCAATGGACCTGTTAGTGGGGGCAGTGACTGTGCCTTTCACCAAGGTTTAAAAAATAAAAAGCAATCATTTATGCCTATCTGAGAAGAAAGTCTGCTCCAGAAGTGAAATAGAATTTTAGGGCCATAACTCGATCCTCCATCACATGATTGGAAGATAAGATGTCTTCATGAACTGTAAAGAGTTTTGAAGGAAGCTAAGATAAGATTAAAAGAAGTATGTAAAAAAAAAACCCAGGCAAATCATTAATGGCCACTAAAAATCAACTGAAGGAGTTTGGTGAGAGTTGTGCTTAGCACAACATGGCATGTTTGAATATTGAGGCTCCTAAGCCCTAGAAGGTCCCAAACAAGGCCAAGTAAGCATGTGTATGTGAATAATAAACATTTTGATGTTACAAATATGCCTACTGTTATAATTGTACAATTATGAATAAAACACTAAAGATTTCTGTAATTTTCAAGAGCAACCTATAAAATTATCAGTAGTCTTTACTCAGGCTTGTAATTGAACTATGATTCCAGTTACACAAAATACAGATTAATTGTATTAACTAGAAACAAGCTGCATTACCTAATTACAGCAATTAGTAGAGACAGAGGGACTAGTTTGCTCATAGCACATTGTCTGCACTTACATGCTGTGCCCAAACACGGCTTGTTTTTAATGTAATTTGTCAAACAAGCTCTAGGATGTAAATCCAGTTTAACTGAAAACAATGGCTCTTCCTCTTGAGCAACATGCTTGAAAACAGTTTCGATTGCCTTTTTCCCAGCAAGTGTACGAAAATCTGGTCAGAAAGATGCTATATAAAAATGACAGTGTTTCAGATCATCAATCATGCAGAAAAAACCAAATCATAGAGCAATGTATGAACCCCTCCAATTGAACATACCAAAGATTTCCAACTATTTTCACAATAGTTATATTCACTTGGCATTTCATTAAAGAATCACACTAACTATACCCCGTCTAGTCAAATATCTATCAGACCCAAGTTGTGTCGGTATTTATTATAGTTGCAAATGTGCACACAATCAATAATAATAGCAATGAAAAATTAAAGTTTATGAAATAAACAGTTGGCCAGGTGCAAACAGGAAAAAGGGAAGGAAAGAGGATGGGTTTGTGTTGAAATACTTGGGTACTTTACAGACCAAAAGCAAGCAATGGCATCATTTTTGGCTGTACTTCTCTAGCATGTGGATTTAGAACTGTCTCATTTTCCTGTAATTACTATTTTAAATAAAAACAACCGATGAATAGAAGAAAATGCTCTCAGATGATGCAGCTATGAAAACTTGTTATTAATCCATTTCTAAGAAAGCCGGAATTTTTGATACGTATAAGAGAATCTGCAGCAATAGTGAAAGTATTTTGCTGATTCTTGATGCCTACAAGAATGCTCTGAAATGTCAATTCCTGGCTGAGAGGTAAGGCAGATTACTTCCGTGCTGTGATTGATGTCAACCAAAAACAGCTGCCTACTGTATGGCATGTTCTGAAAACTAATTTGCCAAGTAATTGACACTTCTCTCCATCTCATTTCCACTTTTGGAATGCAAAACACTTTATATGTTTCAAATATCATTCATTTGTGTCATTCTGGCTTGCTGTGTTCCCGAGAGAACCATATGCTGGCTCTATTTCCTGGCATGGGCATTCAATTCATTATTCCTATGGAAAAAAGAGATTCATGCCATCCACGGTGGATAGATTAAGAAAATACAGCCCTTAGGCAGGAATTTTGCTTTTGCTCAACCTTTCCAGGCTTGGGACCCAGTGCATTGTTTATTGTTTTCATCATAATCATGGCAAAGACATCATTCCCTTATATTTTCCTCTCCATTCAGCATAGAATGGATAAGCCAAAGTATGAGAACCAGAATTACAGCCAATCAAGGCAGAAGAATTATTCAACCATAACAAATAGGAACCAATTGCGTAACAAACATTCAAATTTAATTTAAAATGTGATCTATTTCAGCTTGGTTTTATGTGAAGATAATGACAAGCAGTTGTTGAATGGGCTCACAAATCACTTTACTATGGTGTGATTTAATTGTGATATGTTGAAGAAGCCTGATTCATACACAACATTCAACTATAAATCATGTATTGCAAGTACATATTACTCTACACATGTAGGAGAGGGAGAGGGAGAGTCTGGAGGTGGAGTCAAGAGAGGAATTAGTCGAGAGTCACTATGTTCCCACAAGCAGTCCAAATCTAGCCCCTCTTGAATTCCATTAACTCTTGTCTACTGTAATGCCAATTTAGTACTGAACGTTTTACTAGATTCTTTTGTATAGGTTTGATAAATAAATCAGCTTAACTGAAACTTAATGCATGGTCCTTGCACCTGACAATGTTCAAAGGCAAACAAACTACAATATGGCTTCATGGACGATTGTAACTTACTAAAGTATGCCACTGCATCCTATCAACAGGTTAAAGTTTATTATTATATTTCTGCAAGTTAACTTGGAAGCCATTCAGGAGTTATGTCTACCCTTGGTCCGACCCAGGACAGTGGCCACACACCGAATATGATCTTCTTGTTAGGGCAATGGGAACATGCCCTGATGGAGGAACGTTCCATCTCCCCCTAGTCATGGGGGAAGATCACACCCTTGTCATGGTCATGGTCATATCACTCTCTTCTGTCCTTCAGATTCTCTTATGCTGCCCCCCTCTGCAGGGAGGCCAGACCCATTTGTGTAGTCTGCCCCTGGCAACTGATGGCCCCGAGTAGGATTCAGAGGAAATTGGGACTATCCAAGGGGCCTTGCTGAATGATCCTGCCAAATTCTTGGTGATGTCCTGAAACCAGAGGGTGGCTGAGGATTTGAAAAGGATTATGCCTGTGCTGTCTCTCTTGACCCATTGCTCTTCACCCTCCCAGTGATTCACGGAGGAGTTTTGGGTTCTGAAAAGGGTTAAAAGACATCTACAGCACCACTGCAGGAAAATGCAGTGATGGTCATAGAATCATGACTCCAACCTGACATGACTCAGAGCCACTATCAAGGCTTCTCTTGTGGCAGTAAGAGTGGCAAAACGTTACTATTTCTCCATCTTTATTGCATCCGCAGAATGTTGCCCAGCAATCCTGTTCTGGATCACTTAAGCCTGTTAATGTTCCTGTTCATGTTCAGAGGAATTTGCTCAATACCTGATGAATCACTTGGATTCGTTCCCAATTAGAATGTGGTGCAAATCCATCTGACATGCCTGGAATGGATATTGTCTAGTTATCAATTCAATCAGGTTGGACCTCTTGAAGTGTATAGGGCCCTCAATGCTGTCAGTGCAACTACTTGATTCCTGTCCCTCCTAGTTGGTGAAAGCCTCCAAGATGGTGACCGCCAGGATGGTTAAAGCAGTGATTAATTCCTCACTGTAGGAGATGTTTCCAGGGCCTTTTAAGGAGGCCTTTGTTTCCCTTCTACTTAAAAAAGCATCTTGGATCACACCTGCCTGGACAATTTTTATCCAGTCTCTCATGTTCCCTTCCTAGGGAATGTGGTAGGAAAAGTGGTTGCCTGGCAGGGGGTCCTGGATGAAATGAATTATCTGGATTGCTTTCATCTAGGATTCGGCTGTTATGGGATGGAAACAGCATTGGTCACAATTGTTGATGATCTTTGGCGAGAGTAAGATAGGGGTAGTGCAATAATTCTTGCTCTTCTTGACCTCTCAGTGGCCTTCAATACCATCAACCATGGCACCAATTTGGGCCAGCTACAGTAGATGGGAGGCACACTTTTGTACTGGTTTGGCTCTTTTTCCCAAGGTTGGTCCTAATCAGTGTTACTAGGATGTGAGAGATCCAGCCCATAGCCAGTCTTCTGTGGTATGCTGCAGGGCTCAGTACTCTCTCCACTGGAGAGCCTTTGTGGAACTTCATGTTGTGTGCCAGTTGTGTCCCTTCCTGGATCAGGAGTCCCTGCACTCAATCACTTAAGTCATTTCACGCTGGAATTAATACAATGCGTTCTACATGGGGCTACCCTTGAAGAGAATTTGGCAGCTACAACTGGTGCAGAATGCGACGGCTGGAGCAGTTCTTGAGACACATACACACCAGAATGGGTCATGGTACACCGCTGTTCTCCAAGCTGTATTGGCTGCCAGTTTCCTTCCAGGTGCAATTCAAGATGCTGGTTATTAGCTTTAAAACCCTGTATGATATGGGTATAAGCTATCTGAGGAACCATCACACCCAATGGGATTGGCACGTCCCACCCATACCGACAGAGTGCATGCTACAGACCCTATCAGCCAAAGAATTCTGGCACGTGGGGCCCAGGAGAAGAGCTTTCTCTGACATGGTTCCTGTCCTTTGGAACATCATAACCCCTGAGATGAGATCTGCACTAACTCTCCTGACCTTCATAAGGGCCTGAAGATTTCTGCAAGCAGGCCTGGGCCCCCAACGTGTGGTATCATTCTGGAGATGGCTAGTAGATTGAGAGAAGATCTCACCTCCACTCATGGTCTTCTTGCTCCTACATGATTTTTTTCATGATAAATTTTTGATGTAACTATGATTACTGTTATTACCATTTTATCATTTAATATTTCTGGTTTTAATGTTTGTAAGCCATTCAGAGTCACCTCTGGATGAGACTGGCGGCACAAAAAACCAACCAACCAACAAAAATAATTTTGTATTAATCTAAAAAAGTGTTATCTTACAGCTATGGCTAGTTTACTTGTGAATTCTACTCTATGTCTTGGACAGTATACTTGGCAAGGCTGGTAAATTGCGGCAGGTTCAAAAGCTACAATTTTCAAAATCACAATACAAAGTAGCTGCACCGTTCAATACCTCATTTGAAGAACCTCTTCATATGAGACCTCAGGCCATACATATGGATTACCAAACACATCAGCGCATGCTGAAGATTTCTGAGGAATTCTCAAAAATGGCCAATCATTCCAGAAAACTGCAAATGTTCCAAGTCCTCTCTACAAGAATTCTCCAGAATGAGGCAGTCAAACTTTTCTTCTGATTATTTACTGATTACTGTTGCAGCAGTAGTAAATTAACTGGAATGGCTTTTTGGCATGTATATCAGACCCAAACGCCGGGTTCTAAGCCAGGATTGGGTAATTCACATTCCCCAAGATATCTGAGTCCAGGCTGTTGGAAGTCTGGCATCAAAATATAATTATCAGAGTCATAATTCTTATTATTTCCTTCTAACATGATACTTACTCAGAATAACAGCAACCACCCCCGTCATGCCCAAAGGAAAATGAGACATAAAAATACATTTGCCTCCATTAATATATTCCTCCAACATTAAAAGTCATTATTTGGAGGTGGGGGGAATCTTTTCAGTTGAGTATAGTAACAATTAAAGCCTCTGCTATACCTAAAACACTTATTTGGCACTGAATCATCTCTGAATCTTCCAATGCCCCCCCCCCCCAAAAAAAACAGGTATAAAATTTTAGCCTTACCCCAATGGTAGTTGTTCATCAATGGTCTAAAGCAGGGGTGTCAAGCTTCATTTCACTGAGGGTCACGTCAGGGGTTGTTTGACCTTGGAGGGCCGGGAATAGAGGTGGGGTGTGGCTGGGGATGGGCGTGGCCATGGTGGGTGTGAACAGACACTAAACAAATGGTTTTAAGTCAGGGACTCCCATTATTTTTGAGTTGTAGCATACACTCATTACCCTTTGACTCACAGAGCTGTTTGGAGAAATTTTCAGGTGAAGATGAAAGGAATTCTTACCTGGATTTTCTAACTAATCTTTTAAAAATTCCAAAGAGGATTTTGTATTTCACTTGCTACATTTCACTTTCAAATATTGTTCAACTATAAAACACTCTTCAGATTCTTTTCCTTAAGAGAAGTAATAAAACTTCATGTGGGAGGGTGGTAAGGCATTACTGAAGTAAGTTAATTTTTACTTTTTTAAAAACCACATTATGGCTTCAGTTAGTCCTTCGAACTCAGCCTTTCTTGAGGGTTTTGAGTGCATGGGCTGCCTTCTCACAACTCATTGAAGCAATGAAGAATAATGAATTTCTTTAGGGTATACAGTAAATGCCAAGGATTGATGACATCATTCAAAAGGTAGATCATATATCTTACCATATAACCACTCATTACATTGTGCGAGCCCCCCACCCGCCGTGGCCCCTTTTTGGCCGGCCGAGTGCTGCAGGAGGCCATGGAGGCTGAAAACAGGCCATGCATGGTCCCCCCCAAAGCCTATTTTGGGATCCTTTGATATTTCCAGACCAGCCCCGCAGGCCAGATCTAAGAAGCCTGTGGCCTGGATCCAGCCCGTGGGCCTTGACTTTGACACCACTGGTCTAAAGACATTATGAGCATAAGATACTATAGAAGGAGGTGGCAATGGTGGCAGACTGGGGCAACCTCTAAGCCTATTGACCCAAATTACACATCTACATTACATTTTTTTGTGTTAATACATGTGATTTTTAAATTCAAGAATTCATTTTGTTATTGTAAACTCCTCTATATGCAGTTACTTTCTAAATGTTCAAACACTATTCACATTTCAAATTTTAATCTTGAACTCCATTGTCAAGATTTCATACTAGTCATAATTGGATAATTCTCTCTTAGCTCAGAATTCCCACGTAAACTCTAAAAGGTTAGATAATTAATTTTACTACAAAGAATCATCTGTCAAGAATTTCTGTATCTAATAGCATACAAGACATCTTCCCACCCACCAATCCCACATGCTGCCTTTCAAGTCCCAAAAAACATTTTTTTTCTTAGCCATCTTGTTTGTAAAATGGCTTCCTCTTTCATGATAATCAGGGGCTCTCATCTCACCAATTCAACCCAAATTCAGTACTGAATAATACAATAACCTTATGAACACATTTTACATTTTTATTGAAATAAAATGTTCCACAAAGATTGATATTTAGCTACCTTTGCTACTGCTCGCAGGGCATGCAACCAAATACTTCTGTAGAAACTACCCACAAAATAGCCTTGGTCAAACAGAATACATGGGATGCAGCCCATTGAAGGACTGCAATGAGCCTATGGGGCAAAGAAAGATAGAAAATTGAAGCAAAACCAGTCTTTTTGAAAGATGCTGGATTCTGCCACATGCCTGGGAGTGGAAGAAAACTCTGTATTTAGTGGTGCATTCTTGGCGGCCTTATCTTGACATTCAAGCCCAGAACATCTCTTTCTTCCAAGATTTAAAAATGTAACAGTTTTTTTTAAAGTGGACGCAAGCTTTGAAATGGTGGCAGTAAATTATTGGCTTAGACTTCTATGGGGAAAAAAACTCAAATTATGGAAATTCAATAAAGAACTGTGAAAATAAAACACTAAATGATAAGAATCAGTATTAAAATCCACAGGCAATAATGTATGAGAATACACAGGTAATCCTCAGGTTATAGTGGCAATTGGGACCAGATTGCTATCACTAAAAAGTATGATGTTATGTAACCACATGCCTTATTGACAATCCTGAGAGTCTTGGTTGCTGTTTTAAGCTCAAGACCTGTGGTTTGTTAAATGGGAAATGATGGGAACCCAAGGTGAGGAGCATGGAGATGCTACGGAGGAGTGGGGGTGGTGGTGGAAGAGGTCCTGGAGGTATAGCACAGGCCATGCTTGAATTTGGAGAGGCCTGGGGAGGCCCAGTGCAGGCTGCATGTAAGTGGGGAGAGATCGGAGGATGGACAGCATGGTGGATTATGAACATAGGAAGGCTAGGGACAGGCAGCACAGCATGACCATAGCAAGGCCTAGGGGTAGACTGTGCAGCATGAGCATAGGAAATCCAGGGTGGATGTAATCACATTACTAAAGGAACACCATGATGACTGGAAATTTGAGGAACCTCTTATACGTACCTCTCATTTAGCGCTATCACAAGCTCAAACAGTAAGCAAGAATTACATGTAATGTGCCAAACTGATGGGAGAAATCCTTAGGGAGCAACAAGTTTTTGGTTCACAACGGGTAGAGATTTACTAAAAAGTTAATCAATGAAAAAAGGAGCCATACACTAACATACAAGCAACATATCCTGCAATGTTTTGCGGTCAACAGAACGAACCCACTGGAGGATTCTATTTTCCCTTCCCCCATGCATATCCGACAAGGCTGTCCAGAGACAATTTGGGACGCCTGGGTGACATGTAGGGGAGATCAATTCAATAACCAGCTATCCATGCATGTGACATGCCATCTGTTAACTTTAGTGTCACCATCATATTTGTTCTGCTCCAGCTACGGACCCCAAAGAACGCAGCACACACAAAGTCTGTACAGACCTTAATTTACTAAATTAAAAGTCTTTTTCAAACAAAGGCTGTTAATTAACTTTCTTAACAGCCTACAAGAATCCAAAGAATAAATAATCGTAATCTTGCTATAGTTGGCAGAAAACCCAGAAGCAATTTGCAGGAAACTGATAAGAGAACTAAGATCAGGACGTGAAGGATAGTGAACGAAGTTGTTCCCTGCAAATTGTCTCAGTCGTCATCCTTCCTTAAATAGGCTAAGGGAGTGGCCAATTAGCCCCAAGCCTTACTCTCGAGGAGACCTCCTTCTGAGGAGCCACTCCTGCCTTTTGGCAGCTCTGTGCGCCCATGCATCGAGAAGAGGCTCCTTCTCTTCTTCCTTTTCACTTATGGAAGCTTCTGGAGATTCTGAAGGCCCTGGCTGAATCCCCGCCTCTGGCACCGCATCTTCTCCAGCCTCCTCATTGTCTGACTTGAGTGCCAGCTGCACAGGCTGCTGGCACAGCACCACACCAGCCTCCTTGCTGTCGGAATCAGCTACCAGCTGCACAGGCTGCTGACGGGCCACAACAATATTTTGCGGAACAAATTCTACAGTTAACTGTGTTATCTAATATTTCCCTTTATCCGTTTTTAGACTTTTCTGATTATAAATGTTTGTATTATGACAAGATACCTATATCCATTTTCTATATCATGTACAAACTAATCTATAGTAAGTATCTCAAATTATTTACATTTTTTTCTTTTGAGGGAGTTTTTTCAGCTTCAGAATGTTTTGTTTGCCATTTTTTAAAGCTCTGAACTATGCCTTTTCAGATAGTGGAATGAAACTGATTTTGCAAGATCTGGAAAATAAGCTGCATATTAACAAATACTTCTCAAATTTGGCAGTAATTTCACAAGAGGATTAGTGCCATCAGAGACTACACTAGTAAAATTAAAGTTTAGAAAGTTTCTCAATTACTTGGGAAATTTCCACTCACAATGCCAGAAACAATTTCACAGCAATCTAAAAATTATTTACAGCCATTCTGCATACATTGCATCAAGAGACACTGTTTTTTATGATTTTAGGCAAACCTTTTACCATAAGCTACCACTCAAGAGTAAGCTCATATTCAAATAAACATACCAAAATTATTAACAATTACAATAAGAGCACAGGTATCTCACCATTCAACAGAACTGAAAAAGAGAATAATTCTTATAGTTGACATCAGTCTGCAGCATTTAATATATTACAGTTGTTGTTCTTGGCTGATTCTTTTAATTGGAGCTATTTCATATTGTTTCATTGGTCTGTATTGCTATATCCTGCTTTAAGGTTATTTTTAATGAAAATCAGGCTATTCTTTTTATAAGTAAATTAACTATAATCGTATACAAATGTGTTTATCCTTTAATGGTATTTCATAAGTAATGTCTTTTTCAAGTGGTTTCATTCTTAGTGACAACATGGACATATACTTTTCATGGTAGTAATATGGGAGTTCTTCCAGAATGTTTTTTGACTATCCTGACTATCCTGCAGCCTTGTTCCCATCTGTCTAACATTTAGCTAGGTTTGAAGCTGCTTAGCTTTTCTAGCTAATCTAAGAGCTGCTACCTAGCTGAGTTTCCTAAAATGTATAACTCTTTTCCTCCTTCTTGAATTTCAAGGCAGGACACACTGTTTTTGTCCATAAATACTTATCTCACTCAGATCTATATAAATGATCAAGGCTTCTGTTGCTTATGCTATGAGCTCAGGCAGCACAGGCAGACTGAATAATTGACAAGCTATGAATCCTTAATTTGAGTCACAATTGTTCCTTTAAAATATATATTAACTTGGAATGTATCTGTTATGTGTCTGAAGTTAACTAATTGCAAATTTATCGTTTTATTTGCATGGGTTCAGTAGAAAGCCCTTTGAAGCTGAAATAAAGGAAATGTGGGCCCTTAGGGTTGAATCAGACTCTCGTCTAAGTACTTCAGTTATGAGGTAACCGCACCTGTGAGTGAACAGACTCGAAAAAATAGGTCTCCCTGCTGTTACCAGCCTTTCACTATAAAGTAGTTTCTCCTTTCCATAGCAGGAGAGGATTGAAGAGGAAATCTTCACCCCACCCTGAATCTGGCTAAACACCAAAGGAGAAACCAAACAAAAAATTGGTAGTCAGTAGCTTAGCCAAGCTGAGACACATGCTACAAGGCAATTGGCTGATTCCAGGATCTGAACAAAAATCAACTTTATTAAAGGTACCTACCATGTTTTCCCGAAAACAAGACCCTGTCTTATATATTTTAGAACCCCGAAATAAGCGCTTGGCCTTATTTTCAGCGAGGTCTTATTATTTTGGGATGCGTTGAGCAAGACGGGGCTCCTCTTGCCGTCTTACCTGATTTCCATCTCTGTCTCCCTAACCCTAACCAGAGGAAAAGGCAGGGACTGGCTGCGCATGGATTTAAATATTTTCAGGGATGGCTTATTTTAGCGCATGTACTCAAAAGCCCGATTGGGCTTATTATCAGAGAATGTCTTATTTTAGGGGAAACAGGGTAAATAGGGTTCTTCATACAACACATGGGGTAAAATGATAAAATAAAATTTAAAAAAAAACACCTTCACACAATTCTAATCAAAGCCAAACCCCTCAATTTCTAAGGAGGTCACTCCTTCATCCCAGACTCCAGCCGATTCTTTTATAAATACCATACCGATACTTTCCATCAATGCTTAGCGCATTGTAAGCCGCCCTGAGTCTCCGGAGAAAGGTGGCATATAAATCAAATAAAAAAAAAAAAACCCTGACAGAACCTCCTTCTTTTCCCTTATTGATTCTCAGGAGTCAGATGACTCTCTCTGGACACAGCAGGCAGGCCTCTGATTGGCCAGTTGCGTCCTATTACAATAGCTTATAATCAACAAATGTAAATGCTTATTATACTGAGATAAAATAAACACAAAAAGTTATCATAAGGAAAGTGACAAAAATATCTAGTTGTACCAAATATGCAAGATCTATTTTTTTAAAAATATTTTTTTCAGGGGAAGAAAAATCTATAGGTTTGTTTGCATTAAAGTACTCAAAATTTCTTCTTTGGAACAAATGTCCAGGCTTGAATTTTCTTTTCTCGGGATTATAAAATATTTTTTGTTACTTTAACTTTCAATATCATACCTTTTTTTTTTTAATTGATTTATATGCCGCCCTTGTCCAGAGACTCAGGGTGGCTTACAATGCGTTAAGCAATAGCCTTCATACTTTCGTATATTTATACAAAGTCAGCTTATTGCCCCCACAATCTGGGTCCTCATTTTACCTACCTTAGAAAGGATGGAAGGCTGAGTCAACCTTGAGCCTGGTTGGATTCGAACTTGCAGTAATTGCAGGCAGCTGATCTTAATAATAGTGAATTAGTCTACTGCACCACTCAGAACTCCTTGACTCCTTTTTATATAGTATGAATAATTTTTACACTTATTGCATACTGTTGCTCAGCATTGTATTGAACTATTTATAAACATTTAGAAAATAAAACCATAAAACCATAAAAATATGAAATATCTATATAATCGCCAGCTATTCCAATTTCAAAGACATAGATTTTAAAATAGACAACCTTCTTCCTCCAAGAAACTACCTCAAAGCATGCTTGAACTTTATCAGGTTCAAATAAGATGGCTAAGGGAAAACAATTTTGAGAAGATTGTTCCATAACTGAGATAATTATAGCCTTGAAATTTGCTATACTTTGAACATGTCAAATTGCATCTTTATGTATATATTGTAATACCACAAAATGTTTGCATTGAACACTATTTATTTCAAATAGTAAGGAGACTATGGATGTAAGGAAACATTTAAACAGATTCATCTGCCTGTGATATAACCCAAACCAGAAAAACTTAGAAAATAAATGTTCCGAAACAGAGCCAGTGGTTTTGTGGTTAAGGTGCGAGGCTAGTAACAGGGGGACTGCAAGTTCTAATCCCGCTAGCTGGGTTTTTTGGGTCAGTCACTCTCAGCCCAACTCACCTCATAGGGTTGCTATTGTGCAAAAAATAGGAGGAGGTAAGAGTATTACCGGTACCTATGTTTGTCACCTGGAGTTATTTACAGGTGGAATATAAATAGACAAAACAAAAACAGCAGACTTTCAAACTTTTTTGCTGATGCTGTTCATTAAAATAGTCTGTAATTGCATTTTTAATAGCCATTTTATAATACAGGTAGTCCTCATCTTATGACAATAATGGAGCCCAAAATTCCTGTGGTTACGTGAGAAAATAGTTAAGTGAGTGTTGCCCCATTTTATGACTTTTCTTGCCGCTTTTGTTAAGTGAATGACTGCAGTTGTTAAATTACCAACATGGCTGTTAAGTGAATCTGATTTCCCATTGACTTTGCTTGTCAAAAGATCACAAAAGGGGATCACATGACTCAGGGATACTGCAACTGTCATAAATGTGAGTCAGTTGTCAAATATACAAATGTAAATCACATGACCATGGGGATGCTACAACGGCTGTTAAGTGTGGGAAATGGTCGTAAGTCATTTTTTTCAGTGCCGCTGTAACCTCAAATGGTCACTTAATGAACTGTTTGTAAGTAAAGGACTACCTGTATAAAAAAACATACTATAGTCTAAATCAGGGGTCTCCAACCTTGGCAACTTTAAGCCTGGTGGACTTCAACTCCCAGAAACCCCCAGCCAGCAAAGTTGGCTTGGGGAATTCTGGGAGTTGACGTCCGCCAGGCTTAAAGTTGCCAAGGTTGGAGAACCCTGCTCTAAATGCTACTGTCTTTTTGTGAACTACTGAACTGAAGAAAAGATCATACTGGGAAGTCCTTGAGTGCCTTCAGTTAAGAAACAAAAGTCCATATTCAGAAAGAAACTTACAATAAAAGCCAATTAAGATTTAATGACAACTTCAGCTTTAATGGTTTAACACAGTGTTTATCCTCTCCTTGCACTGTTCACTTTAAAGATGTCACATAGCTTTCCGTGTCAAACCAGACAGAAGAGAACATTAGAACATTACATCAACTCTGCATTGTAACTGATTAGCACTGTAACTGATTATTATAAAACTATAATTATATAAAAACTGACTGTTATAAAAGGATAAATGACAGAGGTAATACAGATGTATAACCACAATAGAATAACCTCTTATGTTCATAACATCATTTTACAAACAAAAGTCTCATCAACTTCACAGCTATTCTCAACTTCTCCGGTAAAAATCAATTTCTGCTCAAAATATCTGCATATTCAGTCGATTTTCCCCCCCTTTCCCTTCTATACCCCCAAAGTGGGATTTCCTCTTTCTTGTAGTTATAATTCTTCTCTAAATTATTGAGTTACATCACTAAAAATATCCTATTATTGTCTTGCAGACATATGTAAGTTGTAAACAATGACTTTCTTGTTGAAGATTAATGATCTGAACACTAGCTTTCCAAAGCCTGAAAATTAAAACTTTTTCTCCAACTTTAATTAAAGAGAATTAGATTACATGTTCATAACAATGTGATGCTTTAAATATTCCTAAAAAGGTTTATCAAAGGAACTATACTTGTGGCTTTAAAAAGAAGAAAGGGAAAGAAGGGGATTTATTTTCTTCCCTCTATGCTTCAAAGTTTTTCTAAGAAAGCCCTCAGTGACAAATTGCTTCAAAGTTATGTGGAAATGAAGGTACAGGAGAAAGCCAAAAGAATCAAACTCTCCACTCCAGGTTTTTAACCCTGGTAATCTATATCTCTGTATACTTGCCAATAATATAAATGACTATCTAATTCACACATCTGAAAGCTTTTAAAAACCTCAGAACATAAAAGATTTTTTTAAAAGAAAGAGCATTAGTAATTTAAGTTCTCAAAGGCAAAAATGTGTTACTCATTTACTCAACACAGGATTCTCAATTTAAGAGGTTTTCTAAACTACCAGCCTTCCATTTCCCAAGACTACAACATACAATGGCATGAATGTATAATTCTACATTGTCTTTACCTTTCTCTGTTAATATCCAGAGTGTCATAAGCAAGGTCGCATCTACATTTTTGCTGGCCTACTATTTTCAAAATTTCAGTATCATTACCTGCCAGTTGGCCAAAGCTTGAGTATCCACAAATGTGAGTTTCCTTCATCCCTCCCACTCAAAAAAAAAAAAACAGTGGTATCCCCATTTATCTTATCATATATCTATATCTACATTGACATCTATCTGTACATATTGGGTACATTTGTAGAACTGTGGGGGAGAAATACCTTTCGAGAAGCAGTGATGACAGAAAATCAGGCAAAACACAAGCCAACACTGCTAGATACAGCAGCTTCAGAGCCAACTAACACAGCCATTCCGAGCAGCTGCAAATTATGATGAGATGTCACCAAACCCAAATACCAAATCCCTTAAGTGGCAGCAAAATTTGTGCTATTGTGCATTAATCTTCCTGCGCAGTGAGGGCATGTGTGCGTGTGTCAGAATGTAGGAATAATTATTATTAAAAAGATACACAAAAGATAAAAAATTTCCATGAAGTAAGCATTAAATCTGTACAACAGAGAAGGCAAGAAGATTTATTGCATCTGCCCTGATTTCGGACAGGAATTTAATGCTGAGGATGCAAACCTTTGGTAGTGGTAGTGAAAAATCAGTCTTCAGGGCTGTCACAGAAGAGATTCCTACTTAGATAACACCGGCACCATTGTGAATCTCAAAAGAAAAAAACCAGATTCTCATTATTTGGGGAAGTACAGAAGAAGGGACAAAGAGACACCAGGCCTTATATAGGATGGCTTCTATAGGAAGACTGCCAGCAAGTCAAACATCTACTGACAAGCTAAAAGGCAATCTAGAATTCTTCCAATTATTAATTGCAGCTACCAATAGCTGGCATCTAAAGTCTTGTTATGTACTGTATTTATAGATGGAGGTTTCACTGACTTCCCTTTCTCTTTGCAGCTCCCTAAATCTCTTCAGGAAGAGATTTTTGGAAACACGGTAATATCTGCTGTGAGAGATTACAACTTGAGGGAGCAAATGTAAATGCAAGGGGAAACTGACATTTAGACCAATAAGAACATTTTGGTGGGGTTAAAGAAATATTAAAATGGCTCCTACTTCTGAAAATGAGTTCTGTAATGCTGAACCAATTCAATAAATATGGCCAATTTCTGCCAGACAGGTATACTGGCAGGAATTTATGGAAGAAAACAAAGATAAACCCACAGAATAGACTGTCAAAACAAACGACGGATTATGATACTGGTTATATATCACTAGAATCAGTGAAGAACATGCTGTGTTAAATCTGAAAAGACAATCATTTCAACATACATACATTTTTACACACACACACACAAATGTAAAAGCCAGCATCAAGAAACAAGAGTATTGTATTTAGAAGTGTAAGAGCTAGACCCTTGAAATTGAGCACTGTATAAAAAAAGGAATCCTCCCCAAATAAGAGCAAAGGGCTTTTGCTGGCAAACATCCTGTTAAACTTTTAACTTTTAAAAGATGCTTAACTAATGGTTTTCCACTGTCATTTTAAAAAACAAAATAAATCTGCCCTGCCTCCCTCCCTCCCCTTTCCTTTCCTTCCTTCTCCTCCCTGAGAAATAGGAGAGAAAATTTAAAATCAGAATGATTAGTATTCAGATTAATCTTTAGGTACCTGAAACACTGGCCTACCTTGGATGAACTATATATCTTTCAACTCCATTTAGTTTTATAAACCACTTAAAGAAGCACACATACAGAATTGTCCTTTATTTATTAGATTTTTATCCTGCCTTCATTACTTTATATAAAGTAATCTTTACTTTAGAGCCAGAAGAATTTTAATAAGAAGCTGAGCATGGAACATTTTTTCTGCTATGGGTGTGTGACGCAAATGAAGATAAATATAATTACAAGGCTGTATTAAAACAGCAGTTCCAAATATGTTTGAATGCCAACAACAAAAGTGTCAGCTTTATAAAGAGAACAATGAAGTCATTTCAATTGTTGGCATACAGGTGATGGGGAAAGGGGAAAAGCAGCTGCTGCTGTCCAAAAAAAAGGCAAACAAGAAGGGACACATTCCTACTAGGAAATTTTTGTGAGGAAAGAAAGGTTAATTTTTTATATGTAATGAAATTTGAGGTTTGGACTGAGACAGCATCTGAAAGGACAATTCAAGTAAGTAGTCTTTGCAGATTTTCTGAAGTACTTTCTATGGGGGACTCTTGGTTGCAAATCCAAATTACTAATAGGAAACCAGAATGAGACATATCAATGTAAATCCAAAGAGACAAAATAATTACTAGGGCCAATAAAAAGGCTAACTCTTCTTTGAATGTGTATCTATGAACTGGCAATCTCAGGTGACCCAGCATTCCTTCTAGCATCTAAAGATTAATGGGGTGTGGAGAAACTGGATTGGGCCATGCCAGGGAGTGCATTAGGCATTTTAAGATGTGACTGTGAGAGCCTTCAGAAAGAGGCTGCTAAGACTGGTGTGTCCAGTCAAAGAACGCACATTGAACACACATTAGTCATGTATAAGTGAGGGTGCTTGTTACATGCTTCTTTTACCCTAGAATGGTTTCTACTACCATTACTCTATCTGGGAAGTTCATCTTATTTCTTAAGAAAGCACTGGATTATGCCACTTACAGACAGTAAGAAAGATGACTGATGGAAGTATGCAAAAATTGTTACCTAGACAAAAGAGGCTGAATAGTATTAGACAGTGGCTCAGGCAGATACCTTTCTAATTCACTTGAGTATTTAGAAGGGAAAAGGAGGTACAGCATAGGCAGTTTTGCAATGTTTTGTTATTGTAGCCAATCTCTTGTTTTTAATTGTTGATTGGGAGCTGTCCAGAGTTTGATGTAAAATGGGTGGCTATATAAATATTTTAAATAAATAAATTTCTATCATAACATCATATCCCATAGTTTCTTGGCCCAAAAAGCCAAAGAAACAGCCAAGTGTTTAGAACTTTAATGAAAAACTAACATCCAGATTTTTTTGTGTGCAAAATATGTCTATCAGAACTACATGAACCATAAAGGCATCTTTACAAATAAATATGATGCTAGAAACTGTAGCTTTGTAAAAATGTTGGCTTCCCAGGTGGGTAGGCAGCTTGCCAAGGGCCAGGAGAGGCCACCTGCTTACTTTCTATGTTCCTGTAGGGGTAAATTGAGACTGACAAACCATTCCCTATAATTAAATGCATGATACTGGATGAAACTGCATGCTGTCTTTTCACTAGTCAATTTCTCAGTCTTTCTTGTTTGTTAATGAGGTTAAGCAGCTATGGGATCCAGTTCTTTCTATCAAATTGAATCCAAAGTTTACTATAGTGAACAGGATCAGTAATCTGGGAGACAGCTGCTTGACATTCCACTCATAATGTGATATAACATCTAATGAGCATGACAACTATGGAAGGGAACTATGGGGTGAAGAGCCTGGTGGCGCAGTAGACTAAAGCACTGCGATTAACATTCAGCTGCCTGCAATTACTGCAAATTCTAATCTCACCAGGCTCAAGGTTGACTCAGCCTTCCATCCTTTCTTAGGTAGGTAAAATGAGGACCCAGATTGTGGGGGCAATAAACTGACTTTGTATAAATATACAAAAGTATGAATGCTATTGCTTAATGCATTGTAAACTGCCCTGAGTCTCCGGAGAAGGGCAGCATATAAATCAATTTTTTTTAAAAAAAGGCTACTGTCAAACCAAAATTAAGAACTTTGTTTCTAACTGGAGCCATTTTGTAATTCCTCAATGGCTCCCTCCAAAGGTTAGAAACCCATCTGCTTCCAGAAGTTTGAAGCTTGGGTGTTGAGTCCTCGCACTTACGACGAAGTCCTCGCACTTACGACGCGCGGCCGTGATTGGCTGAGACGCACCCTCCGGCCGGCGGGAGAATATTCAATCCCTATTGGTTGTTGGTTTGACAGCTATGGTATAAATAGCTGTCAACCACCTAGCTCTTGGCTCTGTTTCTCTCAACCAGTTCTGTTAGCAATAAATGTTCCTGTTTGACTTACCAAGTCTCGCCTCAGTTATTGACCACCGGTTGCTATACAGAGCATTGACATCCAGTTTCAAAGACTAAAAACCTTTCAGGCATAAATATTGGAAATAATTAGGGTGAAACTGTGACAAATGCATTACAGGGATGAGGTGGGGTGGAGGGAACCCACAGAGAATCCAGACAAACAGATCACTGAATTTATCATTGTTTGTATCAGAAATCTAAATGCTTTGAAACAGTACAGATTTTATGCTACAAACTGGAGCAGGGCATGTAAATAACTGTTACGTTTCTACTGTAAGAAAATATGTGTACCCCTGAGCCAACCTTTTCAGCATAAAAGTAATTTAATATTATTACATGAAAAATGATCACTATGGAGTAATGTAGCTGTCAAAGCTCAAGTCCTATTTTATTTTTAAAAAAGAACTTATTTATGTAAAACAGAACTCTTTTAAAAACACCACAGTAATAAGAAAAAAAAGTCACTTCTCTCTGTCCTTCCTTCCCATTGTTTCCACCATACTTGAAGCAGAAAAAAGATGTTCACGCCATGGATGATGACATAGAAGTCAAAATCAGGAATACCTGACATTTTTTTAAACAATGTGTACACATTAGTAATCAGCATGCTTGAAAATTAGGGTACTCATTGTGAGTACTCCTTAGAGAGGAATAATCTGGGAAAATAACAACTTAACAAATACCAACAGTCCTCCTGTATCAGACCAAAGACCATTTTAGCAGGCTGTTTTCCTCACTGGCCAATGAATGATTGTGGGAAGCCTAAAAACAGGCTAAGCTGCCCAAAGTTCTTTGCAACTATTGTTCTTCAGAAAGCAATATCCAAAGACACGTTACCTCCTGGAGATGATGTGGACCATAACTGAAGACCACTGCTGTCTTGTCCCTTAATTTCTCTACCCACTCCTTACCATCAATACAAAAAGGAAACTGTATTTCTAACTCTGCAAGATAGGAATTGGATCATAGTCCCCTTCCTGATAAAACTGAGTAAACTATCATCCTCCATGACTATTAAAAATTATTTCAACTATCCATAGATATTCAGGCATTTACTCCTTTGAAACAGTGCCCAGTGCCTAAAATTTGGATTTAGCAATGTGTAAATTACATCTGCAAGTTGACCCCAAACTATATTCATAATGTGTCACAATGGGAAGTAAACATATTAAAAGTAGTAAACTATCATTACATTTCAATTTAACTTAAATCTATGGGGTTTTTTTAAACCTACCTAATTCTCACTTCTAATGCTGCTGCTCTTTGATCTACAACACATTTCACCAGAGGAATTTTTAGTAGATGAGTGGAGAAATTTCTATGGAAGAAATTCAAACTCTAACCAATTAACTTGGATGTCTTGATTAGATGTATTTTATGTGATTTCTTCAGGATCTATTAAATTGTGTGAAACTTATAAAGGAAATCAATCTGTAGTGTATTCATGTAAATTTTGTTCTGGTTGCAGAAGAACGGAAACTGAATTTCTCCTAGCCGACCTTGAGCCCCTCTAAGTTACGATGTATAATTTAACTTAAAGGCAATTAATTTTCAGAGTAGTATGTGTTCATAGATGCAGTAAGATTATATTAAACTATTTGGTTCACAGATTGCCTCCTTACCTAATATGATAAAAGATTTTTAATAATCTGTCGATGTTTTCTCTGTGGACTCCCCACACACTAAAAACAAAATATCAAAATCAAATAGGGAGGGTGGTTGTTCAGTTTGATTTTGTTGTTATTGTTTTCAAAGACTAACCAAAGGATAATCACATTACAAATGTGACAAATATTATAAATCTTTGGTGCTGAAATGAAATATAGAAGGTTCTTTCTGCCCTAAAAAATACACCAGTTGTAACTGTCTGACATGCCGTGATAATACAGGGGTTTTTAGAGTCTGTCTATCTCTGCTCTCAAGCCCAGCCACTTAAGGCATCTTCCACTATCTCTAATTGGTATATGAAGCTCCCTTCCTATGTGTGATAAAGGTTAGAAAATATGTCAAGGTGAGTTTTGCCTGATTTTATGATCTTTCTTGCCACAGATGTTAAGCAAATCACTGTAGTTGTTAAATTAGTAACATGGTTGTTAAGTGAATCTGGCTTCCCCATTGAGTTTACTTGTCAGAAGGTTGCAAAAGTGATCCCATGAATAGTGCAACCGTCATAAATACAATCCAGTTTTGTTCATGTGACTATGGGGATCCTGCAAAAGTGTGAAAAATGGTCATAAGTCACTTTTTTTCAGGGCTGTTGTAACTTTGAATGATCAATAAACAAATGGTTGTAAGTTGAGGACTACCTGTAGTTGATGAGGAGCCCACACAACAACTCCTTCTTTCATCAGCAAGGAAGGAAGGAAAATGTTATGGAATGGATTCTTCCTATTCATGTCTACCTTTACCTGAGTGATATTTTTGGCACAGTTGAATACCCACTAATATGGAAATGCAGTAATCTATCCACAAAATAACAACTGTCTTAACTACAAGCAGTACCAGGCAACTGAAGAAAAGGGGAAGAGGAAGATATATTATCAAGTGGGACTTTTAAGACAGAGGAGGCATAATCAATACATTCACGGCATCTGAGTTTAGAATGAGGTTTTGTTACAATGGACACTTTGAAAAACCTTCTTCTAGGATATTATGTGAATATGTCAAATATTTCTTTCTCCAATCTGAGTTGGTCACTGGGATTTGTCTGAATTTTTGGGCTCATGCTGGAGCCCATCTTCAGCGAACTTGTGAGTGAAAGCATCAAGAATTATTTTATTCCGCATAAAACTTAGAAGTGATGAAAGACAGTATCTTTCCGGACACTCTGTACCAATACAATCATTTCGCACTTGTTTGCCCATAATTCGCATTGGAATTTTAATATTTGAACCAAAAATATCTAAAATTGTATTTGCTAAAAAGGATAGATGAGTATTCATGTCTGAGGAAATTCACATCTCAAAATCATCATCTTAACCTCTAAAGTTTGCATGCAAAATTGTAGACAAAAACAAGCATACAGGAAAGAATAAAGATAATTGTTTGTTACAGAACATTTGTATTCTGTACACACACACACACACACACACACACACACACACACACATGCAGAGCATGTACACAGATACAAAACTTACCTTGGGTGAACAGGCAGTACACTTGTCAAACGCCAGACTGACAGGAAGAACATTATCAAATCTTGATAAAAAACCTCGGATCTGTCAAGACAAGGGATGTATAGCAACATTTTGAAATCAGCAGTATTGCCCTGGCTAAATTTCTCAGGTCCCATGTTATTCAGAAAACGCAGACAACTTGTACAGAACTGATGATGAAAGAAGGCCTTTTCTACAGAAAGTGAGGGCTTGGTTATTCAGGTCGGATGATTGCATGTAGTGTGATTTCTCTGTAGACAGACACACAGCACCACCTGGAGTATAAACCTCTTGCAGAAAGGGACTGAAGGAGCAGTAAGGGAAAATGCTGTTACTATGTACCCACATGGTTAATTCTCAGAGAAAAAGGAAGCTTCCTTTCCTGCTGTTCAAAGCTAGCCAATTCTAAATATTACAGAACTATCAGTTGCAGGTCCTCCAATTTAATATGGTGATACAATTTTGTTGCCCAATAAAGGATTCAATCTTTTTATTCCAGTCTGAATGGGTAAAATAGAAGCATCAATCAAGCAATTCCTTTCTCCTCGGTAGCCACATTGTGGGGGGGGGGGGGGTGAGGTGTCAAAAAGGTGGCCATAAATATATGATACAAGCTTTACACGTACGGGGCTTGCAAAAAAGAGTCGGGAGTTTGATCATATGGTTGCGATCACCATCTCAACTTTTATGGTAGGACTTCTGTACATTTTTTTAACTTTATTCTTACTTCCCCTATAAGACTCATTAATTATGAACAGCATTTTTACAGCATTTCTCTGAGCTATTGCTATGCTGATTTTGGCTCTGCTCTTATTGGTACTGTTGGATTTAATTACATTTTTGGATCTTCTTTTGATTTTAGGAATATACATTGCCCACAGCTGCAACCATGCGAGGTGAGTAGCCATCTAATTAGTCCTCGACCTACGAACACAATTGGGATTGGAACTTCTGTCATTAAGCAATCCGACGGTTAAGTGAGTTGCATTCAATTTTAGGAAACACCCCCCCCCCCAATCCTTTTTGACAAGATCATTAAGCAAATCATTGCACTGATTCTGGCTTCCCCCATTGATTGCTTGTCACAGGGTGGCTGGGAAGATTTCCAATGGTGATCATAGACACCAGGTTTGTATCCAGGCTAAATATATGCGGGATGTCAAGAATAACTAAAGCCAGTGGTTTGGAATGTAGAGCAAAATGAGTTACACAACTAAGTCAAATATATTTTAGCCCAGGATCCTCTGTAAGCCAAAATTGATACTTAGGGATGGATAAAGCCTTGATGGTGCAGTGGTTAGAATGCAGTACTGCAGGCTACTTCTGCTGCCTGCCTGCAATTTGGCAGTTCAAATCTCACCAGGCTCAAGGTTGACTCAGCCTTCCATCCTTCCGAGGTCGGTAAAATGAGGACCCAAATTGTTGGGGGCAACATACTGACGCTGTAAAACCGCTTAGAGAGGGCTGTAAAGCACTTTGAAGCGGTATATAAGTCCAAGTGCTATTGCTATTGCTAAAGCCCTCTCACAATTATCAAACAGTGATATTATCCTTGCTCAAAAATAACACCAACTAAGTTATAAATGACTTAGGGTGACTGCTAAGCACATCAGGGATTGTAACTTTCTAATAATAAACATACCATCTATTTATTTAGAATCTCAGGTTGCTTAAGTAAGGTATGCTGTCCTTTTCCTGCTTTCCTTAGTGTGAAAACATGGCAGCCACTGTGTGACAGAGAAGGTCATGCTGTGACAATCAAAGAATGTAAAATAACTGTGTCAAAAGCAATTCACAAAAATTAACATTAGGAAATGCTAAGGGACAGGGATTTTTTTTTAATTGTGGCACTGTGCATTAGTATTTAAATTGGAAACTTGCTGAGCATTCAGATAGTAAGGTTCTGATGCACAGCAGGAGACCTTTAAACAATAAGAATAAAATATAGATATGAATGAAGAAGAGAAAGATGAAAGTTAATTAGATTATGGTGCACCATCTCTATTTCTCTTAATTCATACAAGCAAGAAAAACAAAAAGTACTGAACCAAGACTGTCCGTCCCGCCCGCCCCCCAGCATTAATCCTAAACGGATATGTTATCTACAAAGAGAACTTGGATAGCATTACATCTTCTTAGCTAACAGGAAACCAGTTGTTGACACAAATGTGTAGGGGGGAGGAGTGACTATACAGGATGAGATTTTGTAATGTAATTAAACTTTATTTTGCAAGTGATTTTTGCAACAAAAATGACATTATTTTTACTGATCAGAATTTTTTACAAGAGGAAAAGCATCAGGACCAACTTCATTTCATTTCCTTGTGCAACAAAGCAAAAACATCGTTTTCAAAACTTTAACAAGTAAACAACAACTTATGTTGTTGAGTAAAATAGTTAAGGAAAAAACAATTAAAATGCCCACAAAGTTCTGAAGTAAACCAATCATGCTTTCAAACATCAAGAGGAGTAGGATGTGAATAAGCAGTGTGCTTGATGATGCAGGAGGAAGAATTAACTACTAAATACAGATAGTCCTTGATTTACAACTATAATGGACTCTGGGCATTCTGTTCATAAGTTGTGAAGGTTGTAAAGTGGGTTGTACACGTACCTGACCTGATTTTACGTCCATTTTTTACAACAGTTGTTAAGCGAACCAATGTTTCACTATGGGGGGCGGTTTTGCTGAAAACTGGAAGAAAATGCTGGTTTTCAGCAAAAATGTGGTCATGTGATTGCGGGACATGGCAAATAGCTATAAAAGTGGCTGTGTTGCCAAGCAACAATGGGGGAGCGGCTGTTGGAACTTCAAATGCTCGCTGTGTCTCGGACTCTACATTTTTGTGCAAGTGAAAAAACAAACCAGGATCTTTAAATTTCCTATCAGTGAAAAAGCACAGTTAAATATTGTAAATAAGCCAGACTCAGAAGCCAGCCTTAACTAAGCTTTGAAACTGGCTTATTTTTTAAAATATATTCCAAACAGGAAAAGGGCTTCTTATCAAGCCTTGGTTTAGAATGAAATTAGAAACTGGTCTCTGAGACAAAGGTTAACGGGTATTTTCAAATGCCTATCCATTATTTGTGACCTTAGTACAAAGCTGACCTCTATTTAATGGCTAACGTTTGGAATACACCTCCATGTGTTCTTAAATTTAAATCGATTTCTCCTCTCAATTTATGTCATTCTGAATACTTAACCTGCAGCCATGAATCACATTGTCTATAGTTTTTCAACCATTTCTCTATTTTTTTTACTACTAGTGGGCTGCTCATTGCAGGGGTTTATAAGGTCATTTGATTTCAGGGATAATTTCACAGTTGTATTACTTTCCAATTTACTAACCTGATGAGGCACAAGCCCAAGAGAGGTGGGAGGTTCATTCATTCTGTCATCACTACTGCTTGCAACTGCATAGCCTCTAACAAAAAGGAGGAGGAGAGAAAGAGACGTAACTTTCTGTACAGAGCTTGACATTCATCATGTTTTGACTAAGTAAAACGTGGAATAAAATCCACATCAACATTATTTGACTGATCTTCAGAAGAGCAATGTTTTCCAGAAAGAACCGGTGCAATAAAATAAATATTCTAAAATGTTACTTTCTTTTCCACAATGATGGCTTACCCTTCTGGATGTTGCAAAATGGATACCATTAATTCGACAGCAAGTGCTCCTGCTACCATGGCTAATCCTGGTCGACTGACCGTACACTGTTGATCCAATGTCCGATCCCTGGTAGACTGCAAAGGATGAGGACACGTTAGGTTTTTTTCCCTCTCTACACCTTTTCTTAAAAATAAAATACAAAATAGTGATTTACGGTTCTCTTTCCAATTACATGCTAATAATCCCATTAATAAAGGAGAATATTTGTAGCTCAGAGTTGACATGAGGGCTCCTTGGTGCTCTTTGAGTTTGCTTGTTTTCTTCCAGACATTTCATTACCCAAACTGACATTTCATTACACAAACAGACTGATGATGTTACTTAGTTTGGAACTAAAAAGAAGAGTTGGAATTGCTAAAAGGCTTTCGATCCCTTCCTTTCTTTAGATATATGCAGCTTTCTAGAATACTTTTCTTATGTCATTATGGTGGCATTAAGGAGGTAATTGTCACTGCGTTATGTGTTTGTCAGCTGAGCGTCCATTCTGAGTGTTACGGTAGCCTGCCAGACAACTTTATCACGTATCTATAGCAATAGAGATAAGACTAGTCTTGTGAAACTTTGAGCTACTGTGCATGTCTACATTCTTTCTTTTCTAACTTCCTGATTTATACTTCCTTTGTTCGTCTGTGTGATAAGCTGCCAGTAAAGATGTAGTTGGCTAGTTTTTTCTATTTTTATAATAAAATCCTTATTAGAATATATATATATTTCGTTTTTTCTTTCTTTAAAGTATACAGCATGGAAAACAAGATCCATCCGTCTCTAATTAAGTGCAATTACCCCAGGGGGAAAACGAGGCTGATTTACGCTTCGACAGTAATGGCAGTGGTGACTTTTTTTAAGTCACCTCTGAACCATATCAGTAGAAGTCTTCCTGTAGTGGGAAAAAACTTAAGCAGATTTTTCTCACTATTATACTAATACGGAGAAAGGGGAGGGGGGGGGGATCAAAGAACAGTCCTATCAATTTGCTTAAGATCTACTTACATCTCCTGGTGCAACTACATCATTGCAGAAGTAGCAACCAAGTTTATAGCCGGGAATATTTGAAAAAAGTGATGATCCTAAAAGATCGACTGAGCCAGAAGAATTATTGCATGGGGAATCTCCAATTTCATGAGTCTTTGGTTTCTTTAGCCCATGCCTCATCACGACAAATGTGTCAAATCCCAAAGCAGCATTGATGACAAGCTGTGCAAATATTGAAAAGCAAAGAAAGTGATGTTCAAATTTAAGCATATACAATAAGCAAAATGTTAAAAAATACAAATGAGCAGCCAAGATTGCACAAGTAAAGCTTATCTTTCAAGTCAGGTAGCCTCTTTATCATGTGTTCACGGAGGAGTAGTGGAAGCTACAGAAAGAAAGGCCCAAATTCAAAATAAAGAAATTCTTGACCACAATAAACATTAAGCAATGGAACTGCCTGATATGTGGAATGCTGAGCTCTCTATTATTAAAGGTTTTCAAACAAAGGTTGGGCAATCATTTGTCTGGGTGATTTGAGGTTTCCTCTCTGAGCAGGGGTTGGATTACAAAATTTCAAGGCCTCTTTTTATTTTACAGTTCCATGGCTCTGTAGGTTTTTACAGTTCAGATAGAAGGGACTGCTCAAAAGCAGAGGCCAATAACCTAGAATAGCAGAATATGCATTTCAGTGTTAAAATTATAAAGTGATTCCATATTTATTGCTGAATGGGATTCATATGCTTTACAAATATTTATGATAAAAAGCATCAAATTAAAAAATTATTAAAACAATTACTTTTTTCAAAATATTCAAAAAATATTAATAGTCTTTCTGAAAAAAACCATAGAAAAATAGCACTTTTAGTCGTTCTTTCTAATCTTTCAATATACATGGAAATAAGGAAATGGAATTAAGATTTTTAACCTCATCCCTCAATTACTTGTCTTAAATTCATCAACCTAATCTTCGGTCTAAACTTCGATGAAGAACACTGTATGCCAGTAAATATAAAAAAGAAACTCTATAATGGTGTTTTCCTTCCTTGACCACTTGAAGATATGTGGACTCCAACTCCCAGAATTCCCTGGTCAGTATACTGACTGAAGAAGTTTATGAGAGGAATCCCTACATCTTCAAGTTGCCAAGATTGAGAAACACTGTTCTGTATGCTTAGTGAAAATGTTTTCAAAAAGCCATTGCCAACCCATCCCCTCCCATTTTAGAACTGCCTGTGGGAAATGTACATGCAATACCTTTCTCTTGCTGGCTGAGACGACAGCAGGAAGCCATCGACTTTCCCTGGTGTCCATTAGCAAAAAGATGACATCATGGCCATCAATCAGCTTTTCCAGCTGAGCCACATCCTTTTGCGCTTGCTGCAAGGTTGCTTCAGAAAAATTCACAGGGTGACCGGGCATTGGGATGCTCATGTTAAAACCTTCAGCTTTCTAAAAGGAACACAACAAAGGAGAACTCGTCACAAGGCAAGCAAAAGGCTTCTGAAGGCCAAGAGAAAAATATGCAGCACCCTCAAAACTCTTTCCATCCCACTTTTTTTTTGTTTTTCTTTTAAGGCAGAATAATTATTGCATACAATTGAGACAATAAGTGGTATCTCAGACACATTTGCAATCATTGTTGAGTTTGTGCATTTCAATCTTATGCAGCTGTTCTAGTTACAGAAAACACTCCAGTTGTAGCAGACTAAGGCACTGGTTAAACAGTATAAACGGAAATAGAGGTCACTTTTTGGAAAAAGAAATAGAAACAATACTTGAGGTCTTATACTAATGGAAAAGTTGAATTGCAACTGTTCCTTGAGCTGCACACCTGCCTTATGAAGAGATAATGCACAATTGACTATGCCTTGCCAAAACAAACAAACCTCTCACAATGTAAACATTCCCATTCACTTTAAAGGCGTTAGTTTTTCCAGCCTGTTATTAATCTGCCCAGATACTGCTGTCCTTTGATATAGTCCCCATTATAAGGGTATCACATTTTCCCATTGTACAATAGGAATTATAGCTACAGGAAAAGTGTGTTAATGTTGGATTGTGCAGACAATAAGTATGCTAGTACCACAGGTATCTATCCCTCCCTCCCTCCTTTCCTCTCTGCAGCCATTTTGAATGGTCTGCAAGGTAGCTCATCATCCAGCATATACCTACTACAGAACCTAAAATGATTTCAGATTCATATGCCTTTCCATGAACATATATGGAGAATTTCTCACTTCCTGCAAGTAACACTAATAAAGTACTGAAGCAAAGAAAAGATATTTCTATTTAATCTCTACTTAATAATTGCTGATCAAGTCTTTATTTCTCTCTTTCAAAAAGAAAACAAGGAAGGATGATTTCACATAGCAATGCAGAAGAGGGAACTGTTCTCTGCCAACCCCAAAAGCTTGAATTAATAGTCAGTATCACTTTTTTTCTGGATTCAATTTAGATACCTAGAAGGAAAACTATAACTGTAGAAAATATGTATTTTTCCCACTTATTGATAGAGATAATTCTTTTTTTTTAGCCGACATAGAATACCAGCAAAAATATGGTGAAAATGTGATGTTCCTGAAAAATAATATTTTAAAAAGGCATATATAAACATGCATTTCTAATTATTTTCTTGATATGAACTGCATATGCAAATAGCTTATTATTTCAGAAATTAAAACATTTTAATGTTCTGATGTTAAAACAGACGGTATATTAAAGAGAAAGATGACACAACTTGAAACACAGCCCAGAATTGTTGAAGAACACATAAAATATACAGTTAAGAAAACAAGCCCTGGAGCTTCCGGGCCAACAGATGGCAGAAGAAAAAAAGTTTCCAAATTCAGTCAATACAACAATCTAACAGTAGCATGAAATGATGTCATGTTTTCATTAAGCCAAGATGTTTACACTCAACTGGCATTTGTGGAAGATGCTCATTGAAAAGGAATTCTGAAAACTAAACTCTGCATGGCACTCTCAGTCTAGGTCACCAAAGCATTCAAAGTTTCATGCTTCTATTTCTATCAGCTTCCTTTGTTGCATGTTTTCCCAAGTTCACCTTCCTATGCAACTCCTACCTCTCAACTTAACTCTTTGCTAAAGCCTCCTCCTGCACGAAAGAGATAAGGACTAATCTTTGCAGGAAACCCCTCACATTCATGCTCCTTTACAGCAGGGATGTCCAACCTTGGCAACTTTAAGACCTGCGGATTTTAACTCCAGCATGGCTGGCTGGGGAATTCTGGGACTCAAAGTCCACAGATCTTAAAGTTGCCAAGGTTAGATACTTTTGATGTACAGCTTGCATCAGCTTTCTTCAAAATTAGCAACATTTTATTCTACACATTTTAATTACAAGATCCATGCATGAACTGTATTAATGAATTGAGCAGCATCTACCTCATGAAGCATTCAAACCAAATCATTATTAACCTACGTATAGCTGTCGTAAGTGGAAAAAGAAGGTAATAATTTACCTTATATTACTTTGATAAACTGATTACATCCAGAAAATTAACATTACTGAGAAGTTAATACAAAGAAAATGGAAAGGGTGGTATATAAAGCCATCTTTTTCCCATCTTCATCTTTCTCCCCCATTAAGAAATAACCAATTTCTCAAAAGTATTTTAGTATATCTCAGATATACCATGTTTGCTAGCAAAAATGCTGATGTTCAACTGATTTTTTACAAGCAATCCTTGCAAGATTGCAGCTTAGTTCTGCACAACTGCTATCGCCATTTCCTACCATATTATTTTTCCATTTTTGTTTTACCGGTATTTTATTTTATTTTTTATCATGTATCTATATTATTTTATTTTACTGGACTGTGTTAATTCTTACTTGGTCTCAGACATTAAATAAGGAACACTGTTCTTCTTTTTGTTATTATCATCATCGTTATTCTTTCATGTTTACTTTGTTTGCTCACCCTTGAGCAAAAAGGTAAACAGCTGATTTATGATCAGTTCCAAAATAAATCTGCTTCTACACCTCATTTTTGTTTTAGGTTTTCAAGATGCAACTTTAAATGCAATTTCTCTTTACTGTAAAAATCTGTCAGTCATTAAAGCACAGCAATTATTTCTTGTGGTTTAGTTCTTTTTTGAAGAACAAACATAAGAATAATCTTTGGCTTTGGTTCAAGCACGTATGAGGTTTGATCATTAAATCATATTCATTTACTCACCACTCCAGGGAATATTTTTTGAAGTCTCTCTGCTGCTGCAACTGCTTTGGACTTTCCACCCCCAAGGCAATCTTCAAATTCATAGAGTGGTTGACGCACAGGGTTTGAATAAGAGATATTTGCATTGTCCACAAATGTAATCTTCCTGACTCCCCATCCCTGAAAAAAGAGATTCCCAACATAATTAATTATTTAAATCCTGAAAAATGTGTAACTTATTCATGAACCCTGGCTATTTTCAAGACTGAGAATCCTGAGAAGAGTAAGAAATCAGAATATCAGGTGTGAAGGAGAATATGTTGTCATGCTGCCTTCCTCATTTAAGAAAAGACTCAACTTCTTGTATCATTTATATGCTGCTAAGGAGTATCTGAAACACAATTGGCCAAATTAATCACAATTCCTTTCTTTACCTATCTGGGCTATTGATATCAACATTGTTTGTACCCTCATGATTGAAGGCTTCTCATATAATATTGCTTCTAATGACAGCAGACAAGGTAAAACTGAAGTTATATTGCTTTGACAATGACTGTATGAACCAAAAAACATGTAATAGGACACCAGATGGGTTTCAGGGCACTTCCTTTCAATTGTTGGCGACTCTGAAAGGAATTTAGTCTCATATTGTCAAAATCAATATGCTAAAAATCTACTGCAAACAAAGTAACACAGAATTAAGTGTGTCTTTTCATCCTGGTCTTCAACCAAAACAACACTGTAACATTCAATGATAAACTATGGAGATTGTCAGTCATCCAGGTCATGGCTGACCAAGGTGCTTTTTCAAGAGGCAACTGGACTTTCTGGTTTTTCTTTGAAGACATTTTGCTCCAAGAAGTATCTTGGATGAGAAGTGAAATGTCTTCAAAGAAAAACCAGAAAGTCCAGTTGCCTCTTAAAAAAGCATTTTTGGGACAACCATGACCTGGATGACTGACAATCTCCACAGACATTCAATAATAAAATCACAGCCATCCGTTGTGATAGAAACCCAACCTATATAGTATGTGAAAAATTTAGGTTACTTACATTTTAAAATCATGCTGCCAATATCATTAAAATTACAGGTAGTCCTCGACTTTCAATCATTTGATTAGTAACCGTCTGAAGTTACAATGGCACTGAAAAAAATTACTTATGACCATTTTTCACATTTACAACCATGATTTTTATGATCTAAAATTCAGACACTTGGCAACTGGCATATATTTATGATAGTTGCAGTGTCCTGGTGTCATATAATCAACTTTTACAACCTTCTGAAAAGCAAAGTCAATCGAGGAGCCAGAATCACTTAATAACCAGGTTAACAACTTGACAACTGTAGTGATTCACTTAAATGTGGCAAGAAAGGTTGCAAAACGGAGCAAAACTCACTTAACAACTGTCTTGCTTAGCGTGGAAATTTTGGGTTCAATTGTGGTCGTAAGTTGAGGACTATCTATATTATGCTATGCAGTATTATACTAAAGTCGTGATACCAACATCATTAGAACTGTAAGATTTAAAATTATAAAAAATGAGAATGGTACACCATAGATGTTAATATAGAAAACTACAAAATAATTATTAAAAATAATTAATAGCTAACTCTGTATCACTAAAATTTACAAGTAGAATGATATTACAACTGTAAAAATTATAATATTATGATATAAAATAAAGTAGTGGAATGACAATAACAAGTATACATTTATACAACTGTTCTAGTGTGTTATAGTTCTTTCATTCTGATGCTTTATTTAAGACTCACACTAAGTTATACAATTTAGTACACTAGAGAAACATCAACTTACATATACAAATTTTTCCTTCAAATTAGGGAAATATTAAAAACATTAGAGTTCCTTCAAAATTGAGAAATATTAGTAACAGCAGATAATTTTTAGTACTTGCCATCAGAGTTCTGGCTACAGTACAACCCAGTGTACCAGCTCCAAGAAGAAGACACTTTGCAGATACAACTTTCTCCAGATCAAGAGTAGGTACTAACCGCCAGCACATCAATTTAAGGTTAAGATCCACAGATGACTCTGCTAGCCTGAATATGAAATTTTTTTAAAATGTTATATTAAATGAAAAAGTTTTATCTCCAAATAGAAAAACTGAATGCATAATTTACTTTAACACTCCCAGATAAATAATAATATTCACATTGGTATTCAGGACTCCCAGGTAAATACTTCCTCTTAAAAGTGAAAATTCAAAGTATAAGGGCTATGTATTAATCCAAAGATCTACTCAAAGGAATATTATCAATTAGGGAATCCATAGTTACTAATTCCTCTGCATTTTTAAAGGTTCATGCCAAAATATTATTACACCAGTGCTCTACAGTGAAATTAGCTGTCAAATTCATAGCTAGTTTTTCTAAGCGGATGTATACATTGAAGTATATGCACTGTCACATTAGATTATTTACATTTTTGCCCCAACGTAAGGATTTTTTCTGCAGAACTGTCCTAACAGAAACAAGAGAATTAGCACATTTTTTAAAAAAAACAAGTGTTTTTAAATAAGACCACAAGTATCTAATATGACATTTGAATTTTTATTCACGTGTCGCCTGACTTTATTTCTCAACAAGACGTAACACTCTAAACATAAGACTGGAGAAAATGCTCCAAGACAAAAGGAAATTATGAATCAATTTTCTTTTTAGCAATATGATGTATCCATACTTCTAATAGTGCATCGTATCAACTGGAGTACAAACTAATTTTATCAAGACATGATGATATATACCTTTTGGGGTCCATGCATTCACTTAGATTCACCATCCTTGGGCCCATACATCCCTTTGGATTTTTTTCCCATCCAACAGCTTTGGGACAATCTGTTGAACGAGAGAGGAATTGTGTTTAAAAGCATCCATTTTCTAAGGGGGGGGGAACAACCCGATCCTATATAACTGTGATGGCGAACCTATGGCACGGGTGCCACAGGTGGCACGCGGAGCCATATCTGAGGGCACACGAACGTTGCCTTAGCTCAGCTCCAGCATATATGTGCCTGCTGGCCAGCTGATTTTTGGGCCTTCCGGGCCCACCGGAAGTTGGGAAATGGGCTGTTTCCGGCCTCCGGAGGGCCTCCAGGGGTGTTCAGGAAGGCCGTTTTTGCCCTCCCCAGGCTCCTAGAAAGCCTCTGGAGCCTGGGGAGAGTGAAAAAAAGGCCCACTGTGCCATCACGTGCCAAAAGCGGGGGGGGGGGGGGG
>WNWU01000041.1:6352239-6408810 GCA_012654045.1 Ptyas mucosa
CTGGGGAGAGTGAAAAACAGGCCCACTGTGCCATCATGTGCCAAAAGGGGGGGGGGGCAGGGGGAGCACGCGCACGTGTGCAGGAGGGCGGGGCACAGGTGGACATTGAATTATGGATGTGGGCACACACACACACAATCCCCCCTGCTCTCCCCCCGCTTTTGGCACGCGACAGCAAAAAGGTTAGCCATCACTGCTATATAACTACAAGTTGTTGATAATACAAACATGAGTTATTGGAGTATTACTGAAATTGTTATCAAAGGTCCATCGATCAATCCTATCCAAAAAAGCTGCTGGAAGTTTGTTCAGTTGGATAACTTTGCCACAGTGGGCATGGCAATTGCTTTCAGTGGGCTGGGCTGTGATACGAGTAATCCTTGATTTACAACTATCCATTTAGCGGGTCATTCATATTTACCATGGAACTGAAAAAATGATATACGACCTGTCCTTGCACTTAGGACGGTCACAGTGTCCCCACAGTTATGTCATCAAAATTAAGATGCTTGGCAACTAGCATGGAGTTACAACAACTGGACCATCCTGGGGGTTATGTCGTCAACATTTGCGACCTCCCAGATAGCTTCTGGCAAGCAAAGGCAAATGGGAGGAGCTGGATTCGCTTAACAACAGTGCAATTCACTTAACGACTGCAGTGATTTGCTTAACAACTATGGCAAACAAAAATATTGTAAAATCAAGCATGATTCATTTAGCAACTGCCTTGCTTAGAAATGGAAATGCTAGTCCCAGTTGTGGTTATATGGGTAGTCCTCGACTTGCAAGAGTTCATTTAGTGACCATTCAAAGTTACAGCAGCACTGAAAAAAGTGACTATGATAATTTTTCACACTGTTACAGCATCTCCATTGTCAAGCGATTTACATTCGGATGCTTTACAACTGGTTCATATATATGACAGTTGCAGTGTCCCAGGGTCATGGGATTATCTTTTGCAACCTTCTGACCAGCAAAGTCAATGAGGAAGCCATATTCACTTAACAACCATGTTACTAATTTAACAACTGCAGTAATTCACTTGACAAATGTGCCAAGAAAAGTCGTAAAATGAGGCAAAACTCATTTAACAAATGTTTCATTTAGCAACAGAAATACTCACTTAACTAATTTCTCACTCAAGATAAATTCTGGGCTCAATTGTGATCATAAGTCAAGGACTGATGCAGATGAAGTATTTTTTGCTTTTAAAAAAAGTTTGCTTTAAGGGATTCTATGCAAAATGATATAAAAAGTGTCAATATGCATCAGCTGTGTCACTGAAACCGAATGGTATCACTGGAAAGGGTTCCAAGCACTAAACAAATGCCACATGCTGCCTTGTCCTAGCCTAAAATAACTTGAAGCATCATTAACAACAACTACAATCAAGATGTTTTATTGAAAACATCCCAGTTAATTAAAAAATTAAGCTTTTGCTATTAAGAGCAGTAAGAGTTTATAACTGTAGACTTCATTATACACATTCTGTTCTCTAAATCTCAGTTCTGTCTCCCTAAATCTGAAATCCTCAGTTGTGTATCTTTCATCATGCAGCTATCTCCTATTAATACAATTTTTTTAAAAAAAAATAGGTGAAGGAAATATTCAGAGCTTTATCATTAAAAATTAATTGGCTGATACTCCTCACTGGGAATCAAAATCAAAGAATCAAAAATATGATATAATTCAACCATATTATTCTTAGTGAGTTCCACTTCACTAGCTATTGAAGATAAAAGCAACAGATCTTAATTTATCTCTCTCTGTCTCTCTCTCTCACACACACACACCATGTCTATGTATATAGTTTAGAGAGTCAATTTACAGTAGTGCAACTTTTAAGGCATCAGGCTAGAAACCAGGAGACAGTGAATTCTAGTCCTGCTTCAGGCACAGCTGCATGACTTGGGCCAGATTCTCTCTCTCTCTCAGCCCTAGGAAGAAGGAACGGCAAGCCATTTCTGAAAATATTGACAAGAAAACTGCTGAAGTTTGACTAGGCAGTCACAAGAAGTCAAGGCTGTCTTGAAGGCACAAACACACACACATACACACACAAAGGTCTATAACCGACATCTCTTTTAAATGAGGCAAAAACATACCCACATTAGGACAACACCAAAAGAAAAAAAACATACACAGAAAATTTAATGTAGAAAAATGGAAAGCTTGCTCAAATGAAGCCATTTTGGAAGAGGTAATCCTGTATGTCACCATCAGCCAGATCTTTGAAGTTACTCTCAAAGATCTTATATGATAATCAGACAGGATGGGCAAATGCACGTCAAAGGACAGACTAATTTAGATCTAGGATCTTTTGAATTTTAAATGTAATAATTAGCATCATGTAATAATTATCTTGGTCATAAAAAAAGATTATATATTGACAACATAAGTACAACTTAATTGTATTCTTGAAGCATACAGAGCTAACTGATGAGTTCAGATGGAAATGAATAAACAGCACATTGCCTTTTTTGGACAACATAGCATAACAAAAGACATAGCTATTAAATCAAACAGAATTATGAATTTGAAGCTAGAAATGTTTTAGTAATTAAACACATTGTCAATTGTTGCATTACATGATGGAAATAATAGAAGCATAGGCAACTGGCAGGAACAGAGAAAACTCAAAATTGGCATTAAGATGAAACGGATCTTTTTCTAAAGATGTTTTACTAACTAAGACTGAAGCAGGCCTTTATTTACAGAAATAGAAGCACTTTTATTTCTTCTCTCTTTGGGAATTATCCAATAACCCCGCCTACCACACTCCACAAAGAGCAACAAAATCCATCATAAACACTTATCTTTCAGAAGGGTTACCTGAACTGCTTGTCAGCTGTGGAAGCTTTACTTCAAAAAGAATGCTGTGGGAAATGTCTCGGGCTCCCTGCATGGTCCTGTCTCGGAAGCAGAGCACTTCAACAGACTGAAGAAGGCCTCCCCTGTCAGGAGTGAAAATTCTGTAAAAGTAGCGGCTCCAGTACCCCAGGAAAACTACAGGCAACTCTCTTAACGTGATACCAGAACAACTTTCCAAAAGGATTATGTTTCAATAGTCACACAACTCAACAGTTTCAAACTCATTTGCTACCTCAAAAGTTATTCAGTTTACCTGAGGAAAACCAAATACAGGTAGTCCTTGACTTACAACAGTTCGTTTAGTGACTGTTTGAAGTTACAATGGCACTGAAAAGAGTGGCTTTTATATTTATGATGGTTGCAGTGTCCCGAGGTCATGTGATTCCCCTTTTGCGACCTTCTGTCTTAACAAATTCCTCTCTTAGCAACATAAATTTCAGGCTCAATTGTGGTTGTAAGTCGAGAACTACCTGTACCAGACAACCAAGATTTTGCTTCCTGCACACTTTTGGATGTATTTTATAGACTTTTGGATGCTAATCATTAAAATAACCTGTAATTTTAACGTATCACATACCATTTTATAGAAATTTCCTATTTTTACATAATGACAATATGTACCCTTCAGCTTGTTGGCTATGTTGCACTCTCAAAAGAAACATATCAAAACATGGAACTGTTGTTGAAGCAGTTCGAATACACCAAATACACCTGAAATACCTGTACTACTACTGTACGACACTACTAAAAAGTAGTGGCTCTGCTGCTTGAAATGCAGCTTGGTTATACCAAGTGCTGTTGTTACATATATGAATGGGATAGCCATGCAAGAGAGTCATGTTATATTAAAAAGAAAAGGCCATTCTGAAGAATTTGATTCCAGGATAGAAAAGCACGGCACTTGAGCCACTTGTTGACCCAACAAAGATATTTTTGCCACCGTTTCACATAAACCTCAGACTAACAAAAAAATTTGTGAAAGCAGTGACCAAGGAAAGTGAAGGTTTTTGTTATTCAAGCAAATGTTTCCAAGAATCACTGATGTCACGATTAAGGAAGGAATTTTTGTTGGTCCACAGATCAGATATGTCATCAGTGACAAGTGGTTCAAAGATATGTTAGTGGGGCCAGAGAAAATGCTCTGGAAAACATTTAAGGATGTTATTGAGAATTTTTTCTCGGCAACTACAGGATACCAAACTACACTTAGTTGATTGACATACTTGTTCCATTATACGAGACCATGAAGTGCAATATGTTACATATTTATATTCTGAATTCACACCTGGGACTTCTTTCCCCTAAAATCTAGTTCTGGTCAGTAACGAACAGAGTGAAAAGTTTCATCAAGACATCACTATAATGGAAAAATAGTATCAGGGGAACTAGAATCCATCAATGCTGGCTGACTATTGTTGGACACTGAAGTAATATAGATTAGATGCTACTTGCAAATGAAAATCAGCAGCAAAATATATTTAGCCCTGTTAATAGTCCTATTTCACTGGACAATAAATTTTTGTTTTTGTTTTCTGAAACACTTTTGGCGATTATGATAGACCCCTTCAAACTGAACACAAATATTATTTCAGAATAACTGTATCACATAGGAATCTTAAGAAATATGATACTATCTTTTATTGACTGTAATGCATTTAATCATGTTTCCATTGGAATTGGAAACATGTAATTAAATGAATTACAGTCAATAAAAGATAGCATATTTCTTAAGATTTCTATGTGGTACAGTTATTCTGAAATTATATTTGTGTTCAGTTTGAAGGGGTCTATCATAACCGCCAAAAGTGTTTCAGGAAGCAAAAACAAAAATGTTTTGTCCAGTGAAATCGGACTGTTACCTTACTATCTATTCATTTAACTAACATGTAGTGCTGGACATTACAGCGCATGCATTTTTTGAACAGCAGATACCTAGGGATTGACCATGCAAACATGGAATCTGAGAAAAATTTCTTCCTTAAATGGTAAATGCCTAGCATAAGCCAAAGTTTCTGATGGTAACTAAGGTCCTTATTTAAATTCTGCAGAGGCTTTGATCTGATTTAGATGAGTCATTAAGGCAAACCAGAACATGAACTAGGGATTGTGTAGAGAGTATTGGCTCTCGTTTATAGAAAACACACTGGCCCCAGAGGTTTGGACAGTTGCTACTCTAAGGTACTTTGAAAAGAACAAACCAAAGATTCCCTGTCCCCCCAAAGGACATTTAATACTTGCCTTACACAAATGCTACTTTTTGTGCACCCATTTTTAAAAAACTATTTGAAATTGTTATTATTATTTATATGACTTTAATGCATATTTCTGGACTTTGCCGTTTCCCACCCAGAGTCCTTTAGGACTGAGGTAAGCTATAATGTTTATACTGTAATAGATTCTGTTTAATCCTATACTGAAAAATAAACTCTACCAAATTCAGTGCGATTAACTTTACAGTGCATGATTAAGATTGCAACCATGGAAAAACCATGTTCAAGGCATCACCTAATAATAAATACCATCTGTGCGCTGCAAGGATCAACATATTTCTCAGTGGCCATCCTGGATATTGGGTGAAATTACAGGGGTCATAAACACCAAATGTCACCTGCAAAGAAAGAAAAAAAACATAAGACTATTATATGTTAACACTGATAAGAATCCAAAAGTTGCTAATTTTATGTGTGTATAGATAAACTGGAGTAGAATATTAATCTACATAAGACCCAAATTAAGGGAATAGAACAATTTCTTCACATATTACACAGTAACTACATCGTACATTTCCAAGCAAGCAAATTAACCCTAGCAAAAATCCAGACAATGGCACAAATTCGATGTTTTTATTTGTAATTAATTTCCATTTGTGAAATTGGCCTGAGGAAATATTAAGTGCTATTCATGCTTTTCTGCATTACCTAAAGCCCTTCCAATCACTTTCAGGCAGTATATTTGTGATTAGAAAGCTAAAACCCAATAAATCCAAGGTATCCACACTTGACTTTCTCTTTGGCTAACAAAAGTGGTAATATTGCATATATACACAGAATAACCATATTTGTCCATTCCCCATAAAGCAAAATGGAAAAGCTTCTTCCATATCCAAAGCAGCAGCTCCTTTTATCTGTTTCATCTTCTTATCCTTGAGCTATTTTAAAACCCCACACCTCAGGTCTGCTCACTTTTCATTTCAAAGTTCTCTGGGAGTAAAGTAGTTTTACCCTTAAGTCAGAACTAAGCCTAAAACCCCAGAAGAGTAAATTCAGAATTGAGAGAAGTCTTTTATTTTCAAAATCATAACTTCTTACAGGCTCCTTTTTCAAATATCCATCTAATTTTACTCTTTCCTCTATCCCAGGGGTGTCAAACTCAATTTCATTGAGGGCCACATCAAGGCTGTGGTTGACCTCGGGCGTGGCTGACTGGGTGGGCATGGCCAGTTTGACACCACTTAATGGGTGTGGCCGGATGGGTAGACATGGCCAGCTGAGTGAATGTGGCCAGCTTGACACCACTCCCCAAACTGCTGGCATATTTCCTCTTTGTATTGGGTAGACCAGACTGAAGCCATGCTGGGTCGATGTTTCTTCTTCACATTGGGTAGACCGGGCCAAAATGATGCAGGTTGACCGGGCTGAAACTACGCAGGTAGACTGAGCTGAAGCGACATGGGCCGGCCCCTTACATTTTCCAGGACAGCCCAAAGGCCGGATCCAACCACATTGCAGGCCGCATCTGCCCCGTGGGCCTTGAGTTTGACACACCTGCTCTATCCCATCACTAAGAATTGAATGCTCTAGAAATTATGGGAATGTTAATTTCAGTGCTCTGCATTTTGCTCATCTGCATATTTTTTTACCTTTTCCCGTTGATCAGAAAAAAAGTCATCCCAGTTCCTAAGTAAGGATACGTGGACTGAATCTTCGTGGCATTTAATTAAAAAATAAGGCAGGGCTGTAAGACCTTCTTTCTGGCAAAGTTGATCATATGAATTCTGGAGGGCTTCAGTCTAAAAAAAGAGAGAGACAATCAACTCAGTTTCCTTCATACAAAAATATTGCTGCATTTGTCCACTTACAGAATTCTACAGAGGCTAAAAATCAATTTAACCTACTAGTAATAGTTTAAAAAATAGGTTAACTGAAAAGGAGCAATTAATCAGCAAAAGAAAATGCAAAAGAAAATAACGTTCATTAGAGCTCAGAATAAAAATAACAAAAGCCAATGCAAAGCATTTTTAAAAATCATTAAGATGACAATGTTTGGATGGCAAGAAGCAGTTGGCTTCTTCAAGACCACCAACTCCCCCGATGGGCTTATTAATATCAATATCAGAGCTGAGCTGGGATGGGATGGGCTGGGCTAATAGGCCTTAAAACTACAGAGTAAGTTAAGGCAAATGAAGCAGCACTGCAGAGGCTCACAACATTCATTCTTTCAGATGTTGCCAAAGTTCAGCTCCCAGGAGAGCATCTGCATCTTCCAATATGCCAAACCTAATTAGCAATCTGTAGCAGTATTTTGCATATTAAATCCCATATAGGAGATGATTTCCAGTACTATGATGACTAAAGAGGGTGGCCTTGATGGACAGAGGGAAGACCCACTACCAAAGCAACAATCAGATAAACAATGCTTAAGAGCAGGCCAAGAAAGTGGGTTAGGAAAACACCTCAGGCACTTCCCCTCCTTTTAATTCTCATGAAGATAAATAAGGCAAACAAGAGAAGCATATTCACATTTGCAAAATTGTTTACTACTATCTTTAGATCTGAATGGTGTCTGTTTCTCATTCAGATCTATCTTATTCATCTAATAAGTACTGAGAATAGTGAACAGAGTTTAACTATCCAAACTGCCTAGAAGCAGATGCAAACAAGAAGCTTGGGAGCTGCTCACCTGGCACTGTGGGTGCTCCAATTTAGAAAATCCCTTAGAAGCAGGCTATAAAGCAGGCCCGTCCCCATTTACCCAATGCAGTTCACAGCATATAGTTAAAAGGCAAGAGGCAGGCCATTTTCCTTAATTCTATCTCTATTACTCTGAAGGGAGGGAGGCCATACCTTTTTAGTCAAGGAGAGCTCCAATTCTGGAGTCCATGATGTGAATCATATAGCTTGAAGCCGAAGGTGAGCCCAAAAATAAACAGAACTCATAGCGTTGACTAAACCCAGAAGCAGAGCAAGACAATAAAATAAAAATAAAAAAATGTATGCAACAGGATTTCCCCCCCCCCCCAAAATAGGCTAAAAGATTTTATGGCATCTCATTTTTTCATTTCATTCAATTTTTATCATACACAAGCTGCATTTGCAGCCTAGGATGAATAACATTAGTGAATTTTGGAAGGTTTTTAACATTTATTTTATTTAAGATTGAGTTGAGATGCCATTCACTATTATTTTTACCCTTTAAAGAATCCCAAATCCTTGAAAAATGACAGCCAAAAGGCTTTTTTTTAATCTGGAGCAGGGAATTTAAGAATGAGAAAATAATTCTTTCTTCTAGAGTCTGCTCCCCACCCAAAATGGAGGAGAAAAAAATCAGCCCTGCCTTGTGTAGTGAGGTCAAGCAAGCAACTAGCCTCCTGTGGCGCTTAAGAAGGTCAAGAGAACAATCTGCAATCCCAACTATTAATCATCAATTATATTATCTAATTTATATTACCCCAGATTTTGAACTGTCACCTGAAATCAGCTGCTGCTTGTAGCACTGAGTAATGTTAAGCTTTTTCAAGAAAATAAATTCTGCAGACCCTTATTAGATATGTGTTATAAAATCCTCGCAAATGGTCAAATAGATCATTCTTCAGATTTACAAGCCTTGTGAGAGAAAATCCTATTTTCACACTGGAAATGATTTTGTACAGTTAGGATCCAATAAAAAAAAGAACTGTCCCATGCTTACAGATTTCTCCTCCTCTGAAATGTCAGCAGCTTTTGAAATATCACATAATACACAGTGGGTTGCCAACACCAAAAACAGGGAAGAGGAATAATCTTCTTCACAGCTCAACAGTTTGCCTGATCACTAAAATGTCCAACTACTGTTTTTTAAGTTTATGTAATTTTAGATGCTATCACATTTATAGCTTAAATATAGATTGTTCCTTTTGGCTCTTATTCACACCTGGTCAAGTTGTTTAATAGATGTATTTTAATTTTATCTTAAAATTTATTTACTGGTATCTTGAGGTAGATGTATAGGCGCATACTTCTTGTACAGGTCTAAGACTATGATAAAGTAAATCACTATTTCCTTTATGGGTCAGTTGCTCCCAATTCAAGAAGACTTTGATCAGGGCAATAGTGGCATTCTGAGCTATTAAGAATTTTGCCATTTTCAATTGTATTGAATTTAGGGACAGAAACCCATTTTATACCATTTTACTTCCTACCTTTATGAGCAACAGAGCAAAAACAAGAGAACATGAAAAACAAATAGCAATAAAAATCTCACAAGACACTGTGATAAAAAAAAATGTCTACAACCCCCAATGGGGACAAAGACCACAATTTCTGTTAAACATTTCTTCCAGGAAAAAACAGCCAGAAATAACAGTTCACTGAAGTAGAAGTAAAGTGTTTGTGTAGCAAATTTTGTTAGGATACAGTCTTATAATGGAGATATCTCTCCTAAAAAAACTTTTTTGAGTACCCATTCTTCAACCCTGTCGGTCACTGAAATAATGAAGAAAGTTTAGAAAACTGACTTCCCATTTCATCCAGACAGAGGTGGATATAAAAATCCGTAAAACACTATTTACCGTGTTTGTGCTTAGTAATGATGTAATAAATTACTTTTATGTTCTATGTTATGAAAAGTACTGTGTGTGCTAGGCTACTGTATCTGTGTATTGTTTTTAATTACCTGAGCTGGAGAGAACTTTGTATTCAGAGGCACTGGCTGTTTAACCAGAGGGATACCTTCTGGGACATACAATGCAGGATAGCAAAACCAGTAATAGAAACGGTATCTCTTTAGATCCTAAGGGAGAAATTATATAAATACTTCAAAACTTGGTATTAACCTGGAAAGAGTAATTTGATCTAATTTTTACACTTCAAATCAAAGGAAAAGAGACTTCTTTCAGCATCAGAAATGACCCCCATCTTCTTAACCATCACCCTGAATGAGTCCAAATACTTCAATAGAATCTCAAGAGATTGGTTTAAATTCCAAGTTTTTTATGGAGTTCTCAGCCTTGTGTAACTTCTTCACCATCTCTTTAAAATGTTCACATGGCATGTCAGACAGCCATGTGAACATTCTTCTGCAACTGCAGAAATGGGCTGTCATTTTATCACGTGCCTTTAATCTTCAGAATGGCATGTTTTTTTTCTTATGCAAGCATATTCTCTCCCTTACTCCCCATTTACAAAATACTATTGAAGACAATAGTGTGAGTAATGATATACAATAGTCCTCACTTACTAACCATTCATTAAGCAACTGTTCAAAATTACAAGTGCTGAAATAAATACTTTTACAGCTCATTTATGACTTTCATAGCGTCCATTAGTCATGTGATCGCTATTATGATCAGTACACAGTGTCCCATACCAGACCTGTGTATTTCTTTTATTTTTCCCCTCCCCTTGCAGAGCAGAGAGATTGGAGAAAAAGAGATTTCAAGAGAGTAAGTAGTTTTCCCTTCAACACATTGAAAGCAATGTGATCATACTGAGAGAAGAGAGATTGCCTACAAAAATAAATTGCTTTTTTCTGTCCCTCACTCTTGCAGAGAGATTAGAGAGAATGGGATTTCAAGAAAAAAACCCGTTTGCATAGCTGTGATATGATCACATTGCTTCTGATGTGTACGAGACAGAAAGTAGGCACTCAAATATTCCAAGGGGCAGAGAAGTGACTAGGAGGCAAACAAAAGTCAAAAATGTGAAACTGACTAGTCCTGTTTATTTCTAGGACGAAATATTTTCCACTTAGAAGCTGTTTCACTCAGCAGCAGTGTTTCTTATCCCAATTACCTGTAAATGTATTTCCCAATAGATTGGACTTTGTGGATGGCAGATGCATAATCCATTAACTGGGATACAGTGATAACAGTATTAGTATTGTTTATAACTATGGATCATTTGGTATCTTTTTTTGTACAATTTAACTTACTGCAAATGTTAAGAGAAGAAATTTGTTCAATAAAACAGGATTTTTAATAGCATCCCCTGATGTTATTGCATCCCATATCTATGGGGAGAGAAAAGAAACAGAATCATCCAGGATTCTAGTGACTAATTTCATGGCTGTTGAACAAAATATGCTACATATTGCATGTTACATATTTATTGTAACAAAATTTAATTTGGCTTAATCTTCATTGTAAACTAGTGTGCAAGTATAATTATAAAGTGGCAAATAATGAATAAACACAAAGATTCCATTGATTTCACTATTATCAAATCACACTAAGCAATCCATCTGATTTACACAACGATTTCTGTAAAGGAGGACAAGATCAACAACAAACATATTTTGTAGACAGATTAAACTTTACCTGAACACTTGGAAAGCTTCCTGGCAAACAGCAAATAAATGATTGGTCTTATTTACAGTCCTCTAAAACACAACAATGTACATTTGAATGTCATAGTTTTAAAAATGCTGCCTTCTTTTTTTAAAGTAATTTCAAATATTCATGCACAACATCTAGTCGATGCTGCAAGTGAGAAGCCCAAAACTGAGCAGCATCTAATGAGTTACTGAAATTTTGATTTGTGAGCATTTCAAAATTCAGAGCTCAGTCTAGGAGCTTGTTCTCAAATGAACATCTATAGAATTCTGTCTTCTATGACATATTGCTGAAGTGCCAGCCGTAGCAGCAAAAGTAAGGTTGATATTTGTTGAGTTCTATACTTCAATTGGATCTAAAAGGTTACAGTCCTCATCCATGACCAATTAGTTTTCCTTTTTTGTTTAAAACAAAACAGAACAAAAGGAATATAGCAAACAAGCAAGGTAAGCCAACATGGAGATTCGTGATTTTGAGATTTTTCATCTTGTATTCCTCCCCTTGTTGACTATTTATTCATTTACAAAATTGTAATTGTTCAGTTTCTGGATTTCTCGAACTGTGTTGTATGGAATTATAAAATTCCACAAGGAATTAAGGGAGGGTATTAATCCAAGCGCAACTAATTTTTTTCATTAGAGCTTTACCTCCCAATTGGGGTTCCAGAAATTGTTTTCTTTCTTTTTTTTAGCTTACAAATTCTGCAGCCTGAAAAAAAGCTCAATAAACCCTGGAATACCTGTTCATTGTTTGATCTGTGATAGGACTTTACAAATAATATATTATTAGACAGTTTTGTGCTGAAATATAAGCATTCCTTTCTTGAAATGAAAGTCTAAAATAACAATGCATGTGAATTGGGGGGCCAAATTTTATTCAATTCAGTAAAATTGCATTGTTCATAAAAACAACTATAAGGTTATTCACAATGCATTGTTTTTCATCAGTGCTTCAGGGCTGGGGAATGCATTCCCATTTTACCTTACCTCAGTTGCTGCTTCTTCAAGGAGAAGCTTTTTATCACAGGATTTGAAGGATTCCAGTGTATTGGTATTATATAACATTCCAATAGCAGGGCAACAATGTGCTGGTGTTGGGCCATTCCTGGAGGGAAAAGAAACAATCTTAAAATGTATGTGGCATTTACTGTAGTCTTAACTTAAGCAAATACTTTACCAACAATTTAAAAGTAAGAATGAAATGAAAAAAATGATATTTTAGAAGTAATGTAAGTCAGCCCATGTATATTTGTGTAATATATCATCTCAACATCAGTCCCTACAGTTGCGTTTTACCTTTGCATAGACATTGGCTACAAAAGAAAAGGTGACAGGCATTGGATTGATGGAAAGTGTAAAAAGGAAGCCAATTAGGACCCTGAACAGAATAACATGCATAGCCTTGATCATTAATTTTCTGTTTCATAGAACGATTACTTCACTCTAAGCAGGAAAACAGGCCGTGAGTCTTTGACAAATAAGCAGCAAAGATTTTATCTGTGCAATGTGGTTTAGCCTCTAAAACTCCACATTTGCTGTAAGAAGAAAGCATAGGGTTCTGACAAGCCTGCTTACCTGACACTTGAATGACCATGTTATGCTAAAAGTTACAACATCTTGTAACAGAAATATTGTTCTTCAAACTCCATATTTACTCCTTTATTCTGCTTACCAATCCTTATCTCTCCCTCACTTAAGCTTTATATTTCTCCTATATTTCTGTTATTTATTTAAGTACCCCTTTCTTCAATTAGCAGAATTAGGCCTAGCTGGATTGAGAGAACCATGGAATCTCAGGATTTTGGAAGGATTGGGAAGTTGAAAAAGACAATGGCTAGCATCCCATGCTCCTGCCAAAAAAACTGCTGAATTGTATCAATCTAGCCCAAGTCAAGCTTTCATGTGGTTTATATTTTTCCTTCTGGATCTGTCCTGTTTTTCAACCACAAGACTTTTTAACTTTCAACCTTCAAGGCTTCTTTTGAGGATTGCTCCTTCATACTCATTTTTCCTAGTTCTTGAAGTCTCCAGGTTCCTTGGTATTATCAAACTGGCCTTCGGAAGCAATTGTATACTACTGATTTATTCTCCAAGTGGTTAAAATCTAGAGAGACCTGATCCCCACCACAAGATCCAAAACAAATTGTTATAAACTCTTCATGAGCTGCTGTATAGCAAACTGAAAGCTTCCTTTAGAGACATTGCATGTTCAATGTCTCATTAACTGGCATCACTCCAAACACAGGCCAACCTAATGTATCTGCACCATTGACAGTTCTTGTATCTGACTCTTATCAACTCATGGAATAGAAACACCCATCGCAATGATTATGCCAAGTAGAAATCCTATTTGTCCAGAACAGTAGATGAAGACTGCTGGTGATTCTTGGTTCATTTAAACAAAGTTCGCTCAATGTGTGTATTGTGTATATTCATTTCTCTACCTCCTCACTAGCATAAAGTAGACATTTGTGCTGGCATCCTGAACCACTACCCTCACAGAGTCATGATTCTAATATACAAATCTTGGTTTACAGCCTAATGATTACAATGCTAAGAATCAGCCTCTGTATCCTAATAACTATTTCAGGGCACAGGATAAAGTATTACATATTAGGTTACATATAAAAATAATATTACATATAAAGGATTACTTACATATCAAAAGCACTAAATTCAAGGGTTAAACGTGCTGGCATTCCAGGAGGATCTCCTAGTAGAGGGAGGAAAAAAATAAATAAACAGGTTATTAAAATAGTGACAATTATACAATCCAGGACACCTCTATATAATGTTCTGTGAAGACAGATTTATGACAATCTGTCATATTCTTGGTCAATGACTGAATAGCCCAGATGTTCTGTCCCCATGTGGTAGTTTCATAACTGTTTCTCTATTTCATAACAGGAAGCACTGTAGAAAGGACAATGTGAGAAAAATGCCTGTCTTATTCTGTTTGCACAAAGAACTTTTCCTCCATTTATTCCTCCCCCCCCACACACACACACACTTACACGTCAAAACCTAGCCACATAACGGAGGACAACAGAGGAGTTGGGAAGCCTTTTGTCTTAATTTCTTTTTGGGGGATGGGGGAAGCATAATGTTTTAGAATTTGGCATCTTCTACATCTTATGAAGGGGCAACAGCAAATTTCAGAAAAAAAATTTACTTTCACCATTAACCACCTTCTTGAGCAATCTAGCTCTTCAGCTTGGAGAGAACCAATTATGACAGAGAGTCTCTCATAAGACGTATTTCATAATATTCATGCTACAACACTTAACTAATACTCAACTAATCTTGGAAGGTGGTGTTCCTAGAGGTACCCATTAACTGAATCATGATCTATACGTATTTAAGTAAACTACTTGGGAGTGTTGAAACAGGTACCTTTCTACTAGTTTTCCATGCTCTTTAACCTCTGGCCTTTTATGTTAAGGATAGTCTTTCAGACTGTCATGGGAACAGTGTTCCAGCTACATTTGACAACTGGCGATCTTCTCATCCCCGACCAGTAGTACCCACTCAAGTGAAGGTCGAATGAACAGGTCTTTAAGCAAAGGCAGAAGCTTCTAAGCAGGGTCAATATTCAGTATAGTAGACACGGGTGAAAGGTTAGCTTGCGGTAAGAAAACCCAGCCAGGCTTGTTTACTCAGATATCAAATCCCGCGGAGTTCACGGGGATTTGGAAGGACGTGCCAGCCTTAGGCTGAACCTAACCTCTCCAAATTCACACAGCAGGACAGCGTCTCTCGAACGACAAGACCCCTCCAAGAAGGAAAAGTGTTTTACGGTCTACTTGCCATTATAGTAATAGCCTCTGATCGGTTTCGGAGACTCGTCCAGTTTGTATTCATTGAGTTTTTTCTGAGTGAGCTCATGCCAAAAACCTGCGTCCAGCGCGCTACTGAAGGGAACAAACTGCAGATTGGGACGCCCACCCTCCGCGGGGTGTCGCGATTCACCACCACCGCCGCTGGCCATCATTTGTCATCGGGAGCTATCAGCTGAAAGCCAGGGCCAGGCTCCCTCCGAGTTTTCCCGGAAACCGCCGGTTAGCCCTCCCCAACTCCGCCCGGGAAGAAAAAGTATCCCGAGAAATGCGCGTCGGTTCCAGCGGCAGCAAAGAGCCCTTTGCATGGAGCAGGAAGGGGAGGAGCAGGCGGAGGAGGCATCGCGCAGCGCGCGCAGCAGAGTCAGGAGGACGCGGGGCGGAGCTTCCCGCCCGGGGACGCCCGGAAAGATGCTCGGCCTCCGAAGGAGATGGTTGGGAGGGGGGGAAAAGAGGCGTGGCCGGGAAGTTCATAAACGGAGGGGGCGTGAGTTTGGGTTCTTTTAAGTAGCAGAATAAGAACAGAATCAGAATAGAATACAGCTGGAAGGGACTTTGGAGGTCATCTAGTCCAGCCCCCTGCACAAGCAGGAGATCCTATGCTATTCTGGACAAATGATTGTCTAATCTCTCCTTAAAAACCTCCAGTGATGATTTTTTCAAGGAGAGGAGGCAACTGGACTTCCTTGTTTTTTTTTCTTTTGAAGACGTTTCGCCTCTCATCCAAGAAGCTTCTTCGGTTCAGACAGGATAGTGGAGAAGGAAGGGTTTATATTCCTTGCAGACAGCTGGTCATTTGCATCCTTTCAGAGGGTGGTGGAAGCACTTGGAGGTTTATCTGTGTCCTTAGGTTCACCTGAGTAGTGCTCCTGGTTCCTGTGGCCTGCAAATGTTGGAGAGGAAGGAAGGAATATAAACCCTTCCATTCCTCACTATACTGCTAGAGCTGAAGAAGCTTCTTGGATGAGAAGCGAAACGTCTTCAAAAGAAAAAAACAAGAAAGGCCAGTTGCCTCTTGAAAAAGCACCTTTGGGACAACCATGACCTGGATGACTGAGAATCTCTACAGACCTCCAGTGATGAAGGACCCACAACATCTGAAGGCAAGCTGTTCCACTGTTTAATTGTCCTCACTGATAGGAAGTAATTGAGCTTTCTGACTCCTAGAAGTCTGTGATTTCATATCACAAAGGCCAGTGTGATTAGCAGAGGAGGATCAGCATAAATGGCAAAGGTTTTAATTTCAAAACACAAACACTGGCTTAATTTATAGAGGAATGTGATTCATTCCGGAGACATTGGGTTGCATAGACTTACACGGTTTTACTTCGCAAGTATTCGCTTGGCTCACGGATATTCGAGATATCCTATCTCATGTACTGATTTAAGTGGTAGAGTCTGGAAAATTCTCATTGTAATACAGAGTCAGCGCTCAGAGGCTTGTAATCTCCACCACAAACACATAGTGGCAACAATGTCTTAGTTTGACATACGGTGGCATTGCTTCAATTCAGTGGCAAAACAGATGTATAACACCGTTGCAGAAATGAAACAACGAAGTGCTGCTTTTGTTTTGATTTTGAAATGGTTGAGAAAAATGGAAATATATCACAGAGGGCCTTCTCTGTGGGGGCACCTACCCTCTGGAATCAGCTGCCCCCAGAGATAAGGATAATCCAAGACCTCGGTGCCTTCCGCCGTGCCCTTAAAATTTTCTTCTTTCAGCAAGCCGGGCTGGCTTAACAAATTCTTTTAATAATTTTAATTGGTTTGTCTTTTTAAAATTGGAGCCAAACAGAGATATTTTTAAATTGTTTTTAATGTTTGTATTGTATGTTTTTATTTGGCTGTACACTGCCCTGAGTCCTCAGGGAGAAGGGCGGTATATAAATTTGAAATAAAATAAAATAAATAAATAAATTATTTTGGATTGATGGATATGGAGCAACCTAAAAATGGGATTAATGACTGTTCTGTACTAATAGACTCGAAGGGCTTGTCTTCTAAGCAATGGGTTGGACTAGAAGCCCTCCAAGATCCCTCCCAACTCTGTTACTTCTATTCTGTTCTGTTCTGTTCTGTTCTGTTCTATTCTATTCTATTCTATTCTATTCTATTCTATTCTATTCTATTCTATTCCATTCCATTCCATTCCATTCCATTCCATTCCATTCCATTCCATTCCATTCCATTCCATTCCTTTCCATGCTTAGTTGGCTGGAGAAGAAATAATTGCTGTCTGACTCTGTCTCCATTCTTTAATTTGGCAACAGCCCAGATCTTTTCCCAGACATTGTTTACCACAGACCCCAATTGATAGATTCCTTTTAAAAACACACATACCCGTACTGGGAAAGCAAGATCCAGTCGCTTTCCTTTCTGTGGATTAGTCATTGACGATATGTGGTTTTCATGATTTTGCATCAGCCCTCTCTGCTGCGGCTCCAATGGGAAAAAATACATAATTTAACTTTTTAATCATTTAGGAAGTGAAAACTGGCAATGCTCGCCAAATTCACCTTTTAAAAAAAACCAAACCAACCTCAGAATTTCAGCGGTGAAATGGGAGCAGGGAGTCCAGTGGCAACCAATCCTGTTTGAAACCTGATAGTTGCTATAACAAACTGTGCATGCAGATAGAAAAATTGAATTAATGCTTCAGAGCATTGTTTGTTGATATAGAAGGAAGCCATGTACAGGTGGTCCTTGAGTTGCAACAGTTTATTTAGTGACCAAAGTTACAATGGTACTGAAAAAAGTGACTTGCGACTGTTTTTTCACACTTAAAACCATTGCAATATGCCCATGGTCACATGATCAAAATTCAGACTCTTGGCAATGGACTCATGACAGTTGCAGTATCCCAGGATCATGCGATCACCCTTTTCAACCTCCTGACAAGCAAAGCTAATGCAGAAGCCAGATTTACTTGACAATCCGTGTTACTAACTTAACAACTGCAGTGATTCACTTAACATCTTTGACAAGAAGGGTGATATAATGGGGCAAAATTCACTTAACAACTGTCTTGCTTAGCAACAGAAATTTTGGGCTCCATTGTGGTTGTAAGTCAAGGGCTACCTTTAATAACTGAGATGCATCTTACCGAACACAGTAGGGTTTAGGCATATTCCTTTCCTTGGATGTAGGCAACCCAAAATAGCCATGAAGGGAGTAGAGGAAGCATGCCAGCAGCACCTTTCACTATCTGATAAATATTAAGTTGCCTGGGTCAAATACAAACAAAATAGAAAAACTGCAAGTTTGTGATGAAGCAAATGAGAAAACAATGTGGAAATGGAACAGAAAAGCATGAAGTGTGGATTATTTTTGCACTAGGCTAAGGGTGATGTCTCTTGAAGCCTTCTAAGTGCAACTACTGAAATGTTGCACAGCCATGGCCAGAAGGTTGTGTAGTAAGACCCTTACCATTAAATAAGGAGCAGTAGTGTTTTTTTGCTAATGCACAACTCAAAAAACTGAATGCTTCCTCTGGTCCCACTTTGAGCACAACGCTAGCTGGATGACCTTGGGCTAGTCACTTACTTTTAGCCCCAGGAAGGAGGCAATGGCAAACCTCACCTGAAAAACTTTGCCAAGAAAACTGCAGGAATTTGTCCAGACAATTTCTGAGAGTTGAAAGTGACTGAACGGGAAAAAATATTATACTTAGATGCATTCATTTAAGGCATCCGATCTTAGAAGAAGGAGGAAGTCATTGCTTTGTCCTGCTGCTTCTACATTTGTTCTTGAATAGATGGTCTTTAAACATCAATTCTTGCAGTCAGTAGCATCCGTAACAAGCCTCAGTGACATCAAAATGATGACCCGGATCATTATGTTTCATGTAACACAGGTACAGTATGCACCTTCATCATGACTTCTTTTGCATATATATAATGCTACATTTAGGTGGTGTAGCTAGTTCTGGTAGAAGAAAATATTTGTAAGTAAGGGTTGAACTGTGGGGTTCCTGGTGCGCTCTAAGCTTGGTTGTTTTCTTGCAGAAGTTCATTACCAAATTAGGTAGCATCATCAGTGCATACTGATACTGTATATGCATGTAAAATTCTTGCTGTACTTACACATCCCTTCATATCTGGAGCTAATGCATTTTGCTTATACAGTACATTTCCAGGAACGTGATCTTTGTTTCAGTAGACAAACAGTATGTTGAGTTATGAAGTAATCTTTAGATTTTTTTAAAAAAAATTATTTATATGCCGCCCTTCTCCGGAGACTCAGGGAGGCTTACAAGACATTAAGCAATAGCCTTCATACTTTTGTATATTTTATACAAAGTCAGCTTATTGCCCCCACAACCGGGTCCTCATTTTACCCACCTTAGAAAGGATGGAAGACTGAGTCAACCTTGAGCCTGGTGAGAATTGAACTTGCAGTAATTGCAGGCAGCTGGATGTTAAATGCTGCCTTAGTAGGAGGCATTAGCCTCCTACGCCACTCAGGCTCTACGCTACTCAGGCTCTCAGATTTGAGTTCCTACATACCATTGCAATATGAGCGTGGTTAGGGTCAAATTGGGATTTAGCTGTTGCATATTGCACAAAATATGCTGAAACTGATCACCATTATGGCTTCCAATTAATTAGGGGACACTGTATGTGGCATGGTATGATTAAAACTTGTGGGCAGTGTTAGGCTTCAAGGCAGATATGTAGCAGGCCATGTTGCCTCCTAATATGCCAGTCAGAGTTGCTGGCAAAACATCAGGAAATTGCCTGGTTAGACTATGTCACCAAACCATAATCCCAACATTATGTAACAAATAAGAGCCATGAAAATCTACACTAATATAAGCTAGTATACTCTTTCTTTATTTCACCCAAAAGCCTCAGTTGCTCAAATTCATGGTCGACAGAGGAAATATTTTTTCTGTACTCTTATTCGTGCCATCTAGAAGAATTATTTTTTTCTTGGGGATCACATATATTCAGAATGTTGCACACTTTTTGCAAAACTGATCCCTGATTTTTCATTCATCTAGTCACTAAAACGTAACATATAACTATCATCTATTGACTTTCATATGCACCTAAATAATCCAGATTATACCTCTTCATACTTTCCAACATACATTTTTAATGATTTGGAAGAAAGAGTAGACTATGCTATTGGGAGGAGGCCATATGCAGCATTTATTGCTAAGGGATGTAGACATTGCTGGTCAGTTTTGGCATATTTGGTACTGAAGTTCAACTCAAACATGTTCATACAGTACTATTTTATATAAATTAGGACCTCTAATTTAGAGACTACTTTATAAACCAAACTATGGTTGTTCTCACCCCTCACCTGGGAAGCATATATATAAAACAAACTGACCTATGTTTATCTGAAAAAGTGAAGGTTCTTCTATGCTACTTTGGAGGGACATCCAATTAGACTTCTTTTTCCCAGAAAGCACTATGGTAATATCTTATGATTTCTTATCCTCCAGTTAGCATTATAAGTAAAACCACACTGTGGTGTGTGGTTGAAAACTTTAGTGCACAGTCGGATCTTCTGTCTCTAGAAAGACTTCTGCTAGCATTGCATTCATACTTTAGCAGTATCTCTGTTATCTTATTAGACAGTTTTGAATAAATAAATAGTCTTTATTTGTATATTGGTTGGTTGGTTGTTCCCTTCATCATGGAAAAAAAGTCCAAGTTGTTGAAACAATCCCTGTCCTATGTAGAGCCAACTATGACAACTGTAAAATATCAATCATATGCCATCTATTTATCAAATGCTATGTATTTGGCTTTGGTACCGTTCAGGCTGTCCTCCCAATTTTCTCTTTGTTCACCCTATAGCATAGCAACTACTAAAGAATTCAAAACCCTGTAAACAGTTTTCTGACCTGTAACACGACCTGCATTAATATGGGCTTTGGAATTCTTACAGACAAATTGGATACCTTATTATATGGTATAATTATTCCTCAGCCATGCTATTCTTTGTAGACAGTGTACGTACACTATCTATGTGGAGGTTCTGATTTATGATATGCCCCTTCAAACTTGATATTCAAGGTTTATATACAGTTTATGTACAGTTGTTCATTTTGAAATATTTATACTTCATATCCAGTGTCTCCTTTTCTGTTGTTGGACTTCATTACAACAATCATTTTCAAACTGCTGTATCATCCAATGTGAAATGGAAAATATATTCCTTTTTACTTATGTGTACAAAAATACCTAGAATAACAAATAAGCTTCACTGGAAATCATTTTAGAGTCAGTCACAGAAATGAATTCAAGCAGTGAGGCTGATCCTGACAAGAGTTCTAGCATCTTAACCCTAAATTTAATTTGAATGAAGAGCATAAGAAGATATGCTTCTACTCCTACTCTGCTAATTCCTACTCTTTTCTGTGGTTTTGCTACTAAAGCAATTAAGAACTGACTCTAGGATCAAAACTTAATGATTGCTTTAGAAATAAGAAACTCGGGATTATAATTCTAGTATCATCCTTGTAATCAAATTTTATGAACTTGGCAATTTTAGAAATAAGGTGTTAATCAGGGTTAGGGATTGTAACATCTTTTTGCTTTCTCATGAATGCAGCAAGATCGTTTTGAACATAGTCAAGGTCGTGTCAGGCATATTTTAATATTCTTTTTAATGATTTTAACCTTATAATTGTTTTTATACACAATCTTATTAATATATTAAAATATTCAAAAGACAGAGCATATATTCCATCGATTTATAAAAGAAACACCTCATTTATGACATTTTGCATGTGTTTTTTATTTTAACAGTTCTGACTTTTTAAGAAATTAGTCATAGCTCTCATATCATTCAAATTTGCTTGTAAATTAACCATGATCATTATACATTATACTCAATCCTGGATTAACCACTAATGAGTACATGGTTAAGACACCAAGGGAAGGGGCACCACAGAGGTTTTCCTCTAGTTATCCTCTAGTCCTTAACTCTTTCACTAACATACTTGGCTTTAGTTTTCAGCATTTATTTAATTTAACGTCTTGTCAGTTAAGCAATGGAAGAGCTGAGGAGCTTCATTGTTTGGCTGTGCTCAGGACATCACTTGGATTTAATTGTGATTAAACCATGATTGTACCTTATTATATAATGAATGTGTGACTTTTCCCCTTTTTTGAAATGATTATGGTTGTATACACTGGCCATTTATCCATATACGTTCTAAATTGTCTATTTTACAGAATTTGAAATTTAGGCACTTTTGATTGCTTCATTAGGTCAGACAGTTTGAAACAGGGAACAGGAGCGGTAAGTTAGTATTTTTATTTGACTCAATTTCTAGCCCACATTTTTACAAAATTGACTTATAAAAAACTTAAAAAACAAATTAAAATTCAAACTAAAATTGCTTAGTAATTAAATCTTAGTAAAAAAGATTAACTTTTTTTTTTCTAAATGCCACAGCTGGCAAGAGGTCAACTATGCATTTTATAAGGTGGGAACAAGGTGGGTCAGTAGTGCATCTTTAGAAAGATTTCTCCATCAGAACCTAATAGCCACACAAAGATAAACCTTAATGTTTCAGATAGCCTGTAAGCCATTTAGAGCTTTAAAATAAGGTAGCTGTGTAATCAGTTCCTAGTAATACTGAATTGTATCAGCAGCCTAGTTGACTGCAGTTTTTACTTATAAATTCTAGACATTTTTCAAAATTTCAGGAATAAAGATGGCACCTATCCAAGATGTGAGGAACATGCCAGGTTCAACCAGCTCAGGAAAAGTCACAAGTGGCACTTAGTTGTTAATGTTATTCTTCAAAGGTTTCATATACTCTGAATCAGGGGTGAAATTCGACCGGATCGGACCGGCTTGGGCGAACTGGTAGGGACGATTTGAATCAGTTCACCAAACCGGTAAAAATCACAGCTGGTTGGCCCCGCCCGCTCACTGCTCACCTCTTCTGGCCGCTCCCTCGGCCCATCCGGCTGCTTGATATTCCACAGAATTCAATGTTAAATGCAGCAGAAAGAGTCTGAACTTTTCTCCCTCCATTCACAGCGGAGCTGCTGCAGCCTGTCCCTTTAAGGGTACTTCGACCCCCAAGAGGGAGGGGGGTGGGGGGACCATAAAGGGAGCAGCAGCTCCGCTGTGAATGGAGGAATAAAAGTTCTCTGCCACAGCATTCACTATGAGCTCTGCTCATACACACATTTTTTCCTACCAGGTTCTGTGGGGGTGGCTTGGTGGGGGCTGTCATGTGACTGAGTGACTATGGCCATGAACAGTGGTGGGATTCAGCCAGTTCGCACCACTTCGGGAGAACCGGTTGTTAACTTTCTGAGCAGTTTGGTGAACTGGTTGTTGGAAGAAATCATTAGGGCAGAGAACCGGTTGTTAAATTATTTGAATTCCACCACTGACTGTGAGTGACATTGAGTGGGCAATGCCCACTCAGTCACAGGACCCTCCACCAAGCCACGCCCACAGAACCGGTAAGGAAAAAATGTGAATGTCACCACTGCTCTGGATCCAGTAAAAATAAGGATCTGGGAGCACCCCAAGTTGCAGATCTCTCTTTTCAGATGAGTGAATTATTATTCCAACTAAGGTGGACCTCATACCCCAAGTCCTTTTCTAAATAACCAAAGACACCTCTATTTTCTCTGGTTTTAATATCTTTTCCCAACAGGTATAAGTGTTGGGATCCCAAGTGATCCTGCTGATGACAGGATCACTTGGACAAAGAAACATGTAAAGTGTGCCTTGTAAATAGTATGATGATTTAAGATTGGTGTGTTCATAAACTTCACTGTGACCATAAAAGAACTTCCTGGTAGGCTAAGAGTTTATAAGGAGTATACACACATATACATGCTTGAATGTTGGTGGTGGCTGAGACCACATGAGGGAGGAAAGGCACTGAGCACTGAGAAGATCAGAATGGTAAAATCTGCTACCCTGGGAACCGCTGAAGGGGCAGTGTGAGCCAATTTTATCCTGCTTACCTCACAAACCTGCTCAAGCATTCCTGCAATTTCTGTTTCAACAGAAATCCAGTGCAACAAAAATGATCCAAGTTTTATTTCTGCCAATTTGTGATTCATCTGAAATAGTTTGGTGAATTTCCAAAACACAAAGCATTTGCTTTGAGTTACAACAAAACACAATTTTGGGCACATCCCTATTCGAAGAAAAAATAATCTTCAACTAATAAGAGGAAATAATAAAACACCACATTTGCCAATAAAATATCAAGAATTAAAACTAAACCAGGCTCAAAAATGGTTTCTTTCTAGAGAATGATAGCTAATTTAAGAAAGGACTTCCATTTCCTTTCTCTGCCATCTAATACCATTTTATCAGTAAAACCAGAGCTTAGAGTATCATAAAATGGTGGATGCAGTGGAAAAACCATTATTTATTATTTTTATTTATCAGTTCTTTGGAAGGTGGTAGCTTTGGGGGAAAAAGATAAGGCGGGGCACAAGACACCATTTTCACGAATATGTAAATATTGTTTGCCTTAAATAGATATTCTGAAAAAAATAAACCTCATACCTCATGGAGCTGAATATCCATTTCAAGCAAATGTTTTCCATCCTGCCAGTGGTTCATACTGGTTTACACCAATATTAAGTACTATTAAGTTATGTGAGATTTTGTAAGATAGTCCCAATTGAACGTCTTTCTATTAAAAAGCTTCTCTAACAGATGGAAAATATATCATGAAGTTTGAAAAAAGGTACAGGAAGTTAACATTAAACTAAATATTAATTACACTGGGTTTTTAAAAGTTTATTCATTGAAAATTGTTCTTATTAAATGTTAAGACTTCCTTTCACAAATATTGAAATCCAGTTTGGGAATCAGATTTTCAGATTTCTAACTGATAAAAGAATTACGTTTTATATGTGTACAATTATATGTACTATAAAAAGAACAAAAAAGAGCATTTCAGACAGAACAACTTTATGGTACACATTCCACTATTTTATAATATATGAGGAATGCTAATGACCCAGGACAAAGAGTGTATCCAACTCTAGATTTCATGACTGTGCTATTATATGGATTTTCTAAAGACGGACATCTCATTCTAAGACACAAATGTATGTTGTTGTAGATCTTATTCAAACAAATTAGACACTGTTGTGTGTGCTGACTACTAACTTTTTATTATTTCTTTGGGAAAATTTATTTTTTTCAGCATGATAATTCTCTGAAAACTGAGCTGAAGAGAATCAAATTCAGACTGAACGAGGGAAAGGTCTAGAAATTAAAAAAAAAAACACTTGAGTTCCAAAATGGTGAAATCACGAATGAAGAGAGAAAAATATCTCCCAGCCCTGAGCATCCTGGAGAGAAAGTTGAGCAAAGATTCCCTTCTACATCCCTTGCTGATCATTTTGTCCCAAAGCAAGTCTGTCATTTGGACCGTTTGTGTTTTAGGCAGGCAAAATGCATCATTAATAGCTTTGAAAATCTGGTAGTTTTTTTTTTTAAAATAGGAAGACCTATTAGATTCCCTTGAATGGGCTGAATGTTTAGAAAGAACAATGGAAGTTCTTTGGGAGGCAAAGTAAAAAGATAGGCAGCATTTAGCTTGGTTGATCTCGAAAAAGCTATTCTAATTGTTCTTCTAGAAGCTAATTATTCATAATTAGCATTGGTCAAGGAGACAACAGTTAGTTCTCAACCTACAACAATTCGTTTGTGATCGTTTGAAGTTACAACAGCACAGAAAAAGTAACTTATGACCATTTTTCACACTTATGACTGTTGCATCATCGCCATGGTCACGTGATCAAAATTCAGACACTTGGCTACTGACTCATATTTATGAGAGCTGCAGTTTCCCGGAGTCATGTGATTACTTTTTGTGATCTTCTGACAAGAAAAGTCAATCGGGAAGCCAGATTCATTAACAACCTTGTTACTAACTTAACAACTGCAGTGGTTCACTTAACAATTGGCAAGAAAGGTCATAAAATGGGGCAAACTCACTTAACAAATGTCTCAGTTAGCAACAGAAATTTTGGGCTCAATTTTGGTTGTAAGTTGGGGAAAATGCTTTGGCAAACTAGTATTGTTGCACAGAAAATGGTATGCATATACATGAAGCAACCAAAAGTGAAGCCGGAATGAGATTTTGTCTTTACCATAAATCAGAGCTGAACTGAAAATACACGTGAACAAGATTGCTTCTCTTTGATAACAAAGGGACAATGAATTCCTTGACTCTAGGATGGCTGCTGTCGGTTTCCAATTTGTTGGTAAATAAAACCAAAATAATATTAAAAGATTAAATTTCTGGTGAATTCTTTTTCTGGAGAAAAATCAAAATAGAAATAAATGCTGTTTTGAAACCCCTGAAGATTTGGGAATACAAAGACTACTATAACACAATATATACATTTGAAAAAGTCACTGTGGTAAATTAAACACTGATTAGAATGATCAGATATAAAAGTTAGCATTTAGAAGACATGTTAAATAGCAATATATTTCATTCTAGCTCAATCTTGTTTTAAACTATAAAATCTACTGTTAAAAAGACCACAAACCACCAGAAACAGAAAAACAACTCTTTTAAGACACCCAACCATTGTTTACAAGATTTAAATAATACCAGATTTCCTCCTTACAACATAAACCTGCTGATCTGTTCCCAATATAATTTTTTTCTGCAATAAGTTAAGTTTTAATATGAAATATCTTTTTGAAAGCCTTTTTGAAGTTTTCGTTACAGAGTGGGTATATAAATGGATTTAATGTAGAATTCACATAGCCAAGCCAAATCGTAAACATGTGAAATGGACGGTTATAACATATTTCACAAAAGGCCATGACCATAAACAATACAAAATATGGTATCCAACATAGCATAAAAACTGCCATTATAACACCCAACTGTTTGGCAGCTTTTCTGTCCCTGTTCACATGCAGCTTTTGACTCTGGCAAACAGACTGAGTACGTAGCTTTCCCCATGTCTCTTTCAGGTAACGGAGTTTGAGGGGATCTCTTCTGTTAGAATATGTCTGAGGAAAATGTTGCTCAGTATAAGAATTTTGCTCGAGGGAGGGATCCAAGTGAATTGTAGGCAATGATCCTCCTACAAAACTCTGCCTATGTGATATTTTCCCTAACTGGGAGATAGGATTTTTTATATTTTCAGTACTGTTACTGCCACAGGCATATTTTCCCTTTGTATTGCCTAACTTAAAATCTTTCTGCATTATAGCTAGAGGGAAACAGTTAAGTTTTATTCCTTCATGGTCACTTCCTTTAGGAAAATCCTTCGAGATTTTAACAAAGCTGCTTAATGGAAGGTTAGCTTCCGTCATTTTGTTTTGCTCAAAGGTATCATTTGCATTGAAAGAAAATCCTCTGTCTTTATTGGAACTTTGGGAACAAATCTTTTGCATTTCCTGAATCTTTCCATTATGCACACTAACGTCGTTAGAGTTACATCTGTATGATCCATTTATGAGCTGCCGATGCTGATAATGCTTACAGACAGCCCTGTAAATGTTTGCATAGAACCACAGCATCAGCAACGATGGCACATAGAAGTTGATTGTGGCTGTCAAGACTTTAAACCACGTGGTTCTACAAAAATCTGTTTCACATATGTCTTCATCATCCGTTCTGTTATGAACTGTCATACCACTGTGATCTGTGAATTTTCGCCAGCCAAGTATTGGAATCACCCACAGGAAGGACAGCAGCCAAGCTATTGAAATCATGACTGAGGCTCTAGTTTTGGTCCTGTACTTGAGATATTTTAAAGGCTGTTGGACTGAACGGTAGCGATCTACACAGAGTATGAAAAGGCTGAATATAGAAGCTGTGCTGGCTACGTAATCCATTGAAAGCCAAAACAGACAAGCTTTTCTAGTCAAAATCCACTTATCCTTCAACAAGTATACAATGTTTAGTGGCATCACAGCTGCACCAACGATCACATCTGCACATGAAAGACTGACAATATAAAGATTGCCAACTGTCTGTAGTTTCTTTTCTGTTTTCACTGCATATAGGACCAAAATATTCATAACCACTGTAACCAGCGAGATGGTTCCCAAGAATAGTCCTAGGACAGGTTGAACCTCTGTAGAATTCCTGTTTGTGCTTCTGTCTACCAGACACATCCTTTGACTCAAATTCGATGAAAAAAGACACACAAAAAAAAGTTTTCAGAGTTCTGTCTTGTCTGGTGAACTGTTGGGTCAGTTTCTTTTGTTTCTTTGATCAATCTGAAAATTAAAACAAATATTTCACTATTGAAGTTTTTACAGCTAAAGAAATAAAAGTGAGAGTGAAGTCAAGAATAAATATTGCAAAAATATTACATAGTAGGAGCCTGCCTCCAAATTTCTTATCCAAATATCTTACGTCCGGAGCCTTCCAAGCCATATGGTATTCATCAGAAGTTTAAACTACCAGTTCCTGAGCCAAGTGGAAGCTTTCCTCTTAGTCTCCATTCAAAGGAGAGGGTGCCGGGCTTGAGTATTTCCAGGACTGTGATAATTTTAAATCTAAGGTCCAGAAAGTAAATATATTTGTAAGAAGCACTTTTACATAGGTAACAAAATAGATACTTTCTCCTCTTCTGATATCTGTGAGGATAAAGCAATCATGTTCTTTTCTACTTACACAAAAATAGGAGGGTGCCGATAAGAATAAGAGATGTTTACTGCCACAAGTGGAGCAAAATATATTTTAAAAGAGAGAGAAAGAGCGTGGGAGGGGGAGAGAGAGAGAGAGACTGAGACTGAGTTTCGTATGGATGAATGACCTAAATCCAAATAGGATAAGGCCATAGGAGGTAGTGCTGTAGATTCCTTTTAGAATAATTGTACCCAAAACATCAATTCGTAATCATATTCTGAAAAAGCAGACAAAACATTTTCATAATCGGGGACACTGTGAACTCTCCTATCATGTTCTAAAGGTGCATTGTCTGAATTAGAGAACTATGAGGTTTAGGTTTTCTTATGAATGATGGGCACCTACAAACAAATGGATGTTTATGTGTGTGGATTTGATTCCAAGTAAAAAAGACGTTTACTGCTGCAGCTCCATTAAAGCAATTATAACTGCTTTTTCTAAACTATACGGCTGTTGAGGACCTGCTAATGTGTTGTCAAGAAAAAAAACAGCAGGTTCATAACAGAATATCTGTTGGAAGGGACCTTGGAGATCTTCTAGTCCAATCCCTTGATCCAATCTCCACTGATGGAGCACCCACAATACATATTTTTTTTAATTTGATTTATATGCCGCCCTTCTCCGGAGACTCAGGGCGGCTTACAATGCGTGAAGCAATAGCCTTCATACTTTTGTATATTTATACAAAGTCATCTTATTGCGCCCACAAACTGGGTCCTCATTTCACCTACCTTAGAAACCTCATTTCACCTACCTTGAGCCTGGTGAGATTCGAACTTACAGTAATTGCAGACAGCTGGTGTTAATCACAATGCTTTTAGTCTGCTGAGCCACCAGGCCCTTTGGAGACAAGCCGTTCCACTGATTAATTGTTCTCACTGACTGGAAATTTCTCCTTAATTCTAGATCTCTTTTTGATAATTCTCCATCTGTTATTTCTTATCCTGCTTTCAAGGTCTTTAGGGAATATGTCATCCTGAGGCAAGGAGAAGGAAGAGAGGCAGGAACAGAGGCTCAGGACATGAAGCATCATAGGCAGAATTCCAAGATCAGAAGAGTTGTGATCAAAATATTTCAAGCTAGAGCAAAGCATGAATGAAGCATTTGATATATTCACTGTATTTATATTTCGCATTTGGTGTTTTTTCTATAAATAAATATCTTTATTGAAGATCTGGGGTGTAGTGCTCAACATCTGAACACAAAGCTCACATTACAAAGGAAGAGTTTGTAATGGATTTATTCTCAAGGATAAAGCTTTTTTCCTATTAATAAATTTATCATGTTATTTAAAAGGAATCACAACCTGAGATATGACAGCTATCAGCTGCAGTACATTATGTGAGAGATACTGATGCTCACACCATCAGAGCCTGTGAACAATGAACAGGAGAAATCCTGGTATGCAATTCATTCAGAAATGCTTAACCAATTTTTTGCCACAGTAAACAGGCATTAAATGTGACCAGTGGCTTGATCTGCTAGTTTCTTTTTATCAAGTGTCATCTCCTTAAAGGGAACTAAAACCATTTAGATATACTGATAAGAAAATAAAAAGTGGAGTTTAAACAATATCTATTGAAGAAATTTAGCAAATACATCCAACAACCGTCACAGTTAATCAAAAGCAAGCCCTATTTATATGAAGTTCAGACCTTCTTATCTTTAATTTTTTGTTCTACCTTACCTAACAGAATAATTGAATCCTACTTTTTAAAAAAAAAAATATTTATAACACAACACAATATAACAAGTACAAAACACATAACATATGTTCCCTTTTTACAACTGTTTTGTAACAGTAATCTTCTAATATTTACATTTTTTACATTTACATTATAGTGTAAATAAGGGATAATGAGACAAGAAGGATATAAATAGTATGAGGGGAATTGGGGGAAAATGAATCCTACTTTTGAATAGACTCCCTTGATTCTATCTATTATTTGTTTTTATGGTGCTCAAATTTGTTCTTACACATACTATTTACTGGCAATGGGAGAACTGATTTTCACATTGTCCACATGGCATCTGCACCACCAAAGGGTACCCAGGCAGAAATAAAGAAAGGAAAACTTGAAAAGATTCCATTGCATTGTTTCATAATTTTAAAAAAAATGAAGAAATATCAGATGTGGTATGCAAAAGTCAGTTAATAACAGGGAATTTTACTTGTTCAATGTTTTATGCTGCAAAAGAGTGTTACTCCAAGGTGTCACTTCTACACTTATGATTTATATTGATTGTTTTATTTAGTATCCTAGTATGATTTATGTTGATTGCTTATTTAGCATCCTATGACAGTGATGGCTAACCTTTTTGCTATCGTGTGCCAGGAAGGGAGGGTGGAGGAGGTTCACAAGCATGCACGTGCCCACACCCATAATTCTATGCGCCCCACCCTGTGCATGCATGCATGAACCCCCCCCGCGCCCCCTTCCTGGCATACAATGGCCTGGTAGGCCTGTTTTTCTTTCTCACCTGGCTCCAGATCCTCTCTATGCATCTGGGGAGGGCAAAAACAGCCTTTCCCACCCCCTCGGAGGCCCGAAATGGCCCATTTCCCAACTTCCGGTTGGACAGGAAGTGACATTTTTTGTTGTCCCCAGCCTCCAGAGACTCCTAGAGAGGCTGAGCTGGCATGCCAGGTGACATGGCCCCGTTTGCCACCTGTGGCACACGTGCCATAGGTTCGCCATCACGGTCCTATGACTATCATGGAGTGCTGTATCTCCATCATGCTTGGCCAATAAAGAATTCTTTTGATGGTCCCTTTGGCATACTTTGTTTTCAAGAAGTAGTAATATACTAGCAAAACGTAACACTATAAACAGTAGTCCTTGCAATGCAATACCAAACTATAACTTAACCTCGTGGTATATAGTTGAGATTGTAAATCATCAAGGAGTGATAACAGCTCACTTCTTGACAGGAACTGCTGTGTACAGAATGTTTTCCATCATTACAGTAGTAAATGAAGATGATCTGTAATATCAGAAAAGTTCTCACCACCACCATGAGTGTGCTGAATGTATCCACTGGTGCCCAGGCAATTGATGTCTGTTGCAGCATCAACATTTTGTGTATGATGCATAAATTTTACTACATTGCTTATGCCAACTCTTATTCCAAAAGCATGATAAACTTTCTAAATCAGCAGAACATTTGTCAGAGCTGAATAGACTCATATCACGAAGCAAAGAATACTGTGGACGGCTAAACAGACTTCAAACCAGGAAGTTTTTCAGCACACTGGGGATTAGAATGGCCTGGTGATGTCCTCTTTCCTAGCAGTGTCTTATATCACAAAGTGAATTTGGATAGATAGATAGATAGATAGATAGATAGATAGATAGATAGATAATGATTATGATTATGATTATGATTATGATTATGATTATTAAATTTATATACCGCCTTACTCCCGAGGGACTCAGGGTGGTGAACAGCCAAAATAAAATACATGTAATACAAATATTTAAAATGTTTAAAATATATTAAATATTATGGCCCCAAACAACAAATTAAAACCAATTTTAAAACCCAATTTAAAATTTAAAACAATTTAAAAGAGGTTAGGCCAGGCCAGCCTGTTGGAAAAAGAACGTTTTAAGGGCACGGCGGAAAGCGCGTAGATCTGGGATGTTCCATATCTCCGGGGGGAACTCGTTCCAAATAATTTTATTTCTATACCGCCCATCTCCCAAAGGACTCAGGGCAGTGCACAGCCAAGTAAAAAATACAATACAAATATCCCAATTAAATTTAAAAATTATTAAAGTTATTACACTTATGGCCAAAATTTAAAACTCTGAATTTAAAACTCCTTTACAAAGATAGCCCTGCCTGTGGGAAGAGCAGGGTCTTGAGGGCACAGCAAAAAACTCGGAGGTCAGAGATTTTGCGTATTTCCGGGGGCAGTTCTTTCCAAAGGGCAGGAAAGGGCAGAAAGCCAGTATAGCTTTCTGGTAGCAAATAAGAGGTACTGTGTGCTAATAGAGAGCCAGCTGCTAGTGGTTAAGTCATCAATCTACATACCAGGTTCTAGTCCAGTGGTCGGTTCCTCCTGGTTTGGCCGAGTTGATAGTGGTGATGCTATAACGTCACCGAACCGGTTCTCTTTCTTTGGGAGCTGGACTCTCCCACCCGCCCCCACATTATTCCGACCTTATATTTTTTCTTTTTTTGCCCAGCTGAGAGGTGTGGCAGAGCGAATTGCTGCACCTCAGCTGGGCAGATTCACAACACGCTTGTGCGAAGCGCACGACTGAAGAGGCAATCATGCGCAAAGCGCGCGCACAAAGAAAACCAGTAGTAAAGCCAGTTAGAACCCACCACTGTTCTAGTCCTACCTTGGAACAAAGTCAGAGCCACTCTCTCACTCACCTCTAGGAAGAATGCAACGACAAACCACTTCTCAAAGAACTTGCTAAGAAAATTGCAGGGACTAGAAATAAGCGTCCCCTTAGAGACTGGTATAACCAAAGAGTTTTCATTGCAACGAGGACTAATCATCATATTGATTTTAAAGATTCTTTAAATAGATGGAAATAGCTCATGAGAGAAAAAAAATGTTATGTAACTGAATACTATGTGGGAGATGCATCTCCAAACGTAAGTACACCATGTAAACTCAGTTGTGCAAATATGTCCTCTTATTTCATAAATACAATTAATTACTGATCCTATATCCAAGAGTCTACATTAACTCAAACAATGTTGAAAAGAAAAATATCTAGAAATGGTTGCTTCCAAAGTTAGGGAAGATATAGACAGAAGGATGAATATGTAATAAAATCCCAATTTCTTGGAATTGTTACCCACTTGTGAGTTATGTGCTAGAAAAAGATCCTTGCAAGTAAAAACGATTTCAGTTAAGTATTTTTGGGGAAGAGAGTGGTGCTCTCTAATCAGTCTTGCCTTCTGGTGACTGCCTGGGCTACACATCTCACAGCATTGCTGTTGTGGGGAAATTAGGAGAAGGAAAGAGTATTATATGTATTCGTTGCCTTGAGTTACTTATCAAAGTAATAAAAGGCAGGATAGAAACATCTAATAAAAAAGACATAATATCAATTTTTTTCAGATTTCTCTGCTTTGTGCATCACAAAAGTAACAGGTGTGTTCAAACAGAATGCTAAATTAGTATATATTAATTATTATTTCTTGCATTATCCATGATTATAGAGCCGAGGTGGTGCAGTGCAGTATTGCAGGCTACTTCAGCTGACTTGCTAGCTGCAGTTCGGCAGTTCAAATCTCACCAGCTCAGGGTTGACTCAGCCTTCCATCCTTCAGAGGTGGGTAAAATGAGGACCCAGATTGTTGGGGGGCAATATGCTTGGAGAGGGTTTGAAAGCACTGTGAAGTGGTATATAAGTCTAAGCGCTATTGCTATTGCTATCAAAGGGAGGTTTGCTTGTTTTGGTTATGGCTTTTTCCCCCTACACATTCCCAAATCTTTTAGATGGTTACATCTAATATTTCACACTTCTTCTATGCTATAGCAGGGACATACTTCACCTACTTGCTTGTCATCTGGCCGACAAAAAAAGGATGTAGAATTCATGACAGTCATCTGAACATGCAAGCCTTTTCCTTAGTGTAGATATTCTCTTGAATTACATACCTAATATAAGGAATTTGACAACTGGACAATATAAATGGTTTCTCCATGCCCTTACTATAGCTAAAAGACCTATACTGCAACATGGGAAAGATAAATGATCGGCCATATTTACTCAATGGACTGAAGACCTGATTACATTTGTTTCTTCTGAGCACATTGCCTGACATAGTTTTCATTTGGCTAAGTTAAATGAAACATGGGACTCACTTATACAAAATACAGTAGGTTAAAAAAAAGCATGATAGCTATACAATAAATACTGTACAACTACACATACACACATATCTGTGTGATCTCTGTACTTGTATTTTACTCTGTAAAATAATACTTTTGTATTATTTTGTATTACATATAATTTTAACTGTTTCCTGTTGTAATGACAAATTATACTCTGTATTCCAATTTTTTTCTGTTGTATTTTTTCATTTATTTTTCACTTATTTTTAAGCACTATATTCTTTTTTTAAAAAAATGATTGTATTCTTGTCCTTTTGTTTTTTCTCTTTTTCTGTTATTATTTTAAAAGAAGGTAAGGAGTGAGAAAGAGGAGGAAGAGAGGAAATATGATGGGAAAAAATTAGGTAAAATAGTCTTGTAAGATTTGTTTTTGATAAATTCAGACTGATTTTTGGTAATTACTGCATTTGTTCAATGTTCTTACAGATTGATCTCTGTATGAATGTCTTAGAATCTTTCCCCCAAAATGATCTCAGCCTCATTAGTCTGCAAATTGCTGCGTCTTTCTTTTTCTCTTTTTTGAAATTAGGGGCAACACTTGTTCTCTTTGGCACTTCACCAATTCTTCTTAATAATAGTAATAATACTTAATTATTCAGGGCATCAGAAGTTGTTTCAGAACCTTAAAATATAATTCTAGTCCTGGAGATTTAAACTCATTCAAAGGAAATAGGTATTCCTAATTACATTTCTTTCACTCTCAAATTTCAGTCTTCCTGCTTCATCCTGTTTTTCACAATTTCCTGCTGGACCATGTTTTTGTTGAACCAGAAGACTGAATCAAATAATGCTTGACTAGCTATGCCTTCTCTTTGTTACCTCTTAGAATTTCTTCTTCTTTATTTCCCTTTTATTTTGAATGTATCTAAAGAAACTTTTTTTTATTACTTTAGGATCTTTTGTTAATATTGGCTCATTCTGAGCTTGCTTTCCTGACACTAGCTCCAGAATTTTGGGCTGTCTATGCTATATCTTTTCTGACGGGGACCTCTATTCATTTTCCATATGCATTCTATGCATACTTTTTTATTTGTCAATCATCACTTTTTATGTAGCTACATCTTTTGCTGTCTTCAATTCCTCCCCCTCCTCCCTTCCTCCAGAATTGTTTACAATTGGTCTTTTAGAAAATTCCTATTCATCATCACCTTCTTTTTCTATTAATTCCTCCAGTTACTTTTAATCATTGCTCTAAATTTATTAAAATCCATTTTTAATTCCCAACTTTTAGTTTTTCTTAAAAGCCAGTAATTCCAGTATTACATGCTAATTTCTCCCTTGATTCCTATTACTACTTTTTCTTTGGCTAAGTGTTCTGTATAAGTTAATATATTATCGAGTCAATGATATGCGACCCTTTTGTGCATTTATTTGGTGATTGATGAACTCCAATAGCAACATTGGCCAAACATTTGCTGAAAGGGCCATGCCTGCAAGAGTCTGTCTCCCAAGCGATGCTAAAATAATTAATCTAAGTAATTATTATTCAGTGCAAAATCTGCATTAAAAGAGCTAAGGCCTGCTTTTAGAAGGTGTTATATCTACGTTCTCCTTGATTGAGAGGATAGAAATTATTTTTGAAATGAGTATTGTAATCCTATGGATACTTACCTGGGACTGCTTTTTTCTCCTTCAAATAAGTATGTAGAGATTTGCACAGTCCATCAGAATTAGCAATTTAGTTACTGTGAAGTATAACATCTGGAGTTAATCTGACATCTTGTTTTATGATAGGCACAGTGGATCCTGTGGATCCTAAATTCACAGGGTTATATGCATTTATGTATCTCTTTCCTGGTGGTGAAAGGAAGGTGGTTCACTAGTCAAATCTATCCCCACCTCTTCCCCCAGCAACCTGAAAAATCATTCTCCTTTCTTTCTGTAGTTTTCTGAACTGTTTTCTGTGGTAATTTGGGAGTTTAGTGAAAATATAATTGTTGAAACATTTTAATCCTATCTTAGAAACAGGCGACTCCGGTAAGTTATAGCTTCTTCTATGAATGGAAGAAGTATTCACCTTTATTTTTTATTTCTTGGAAATATCAGAAGTTATTTTACATTGAATCAGTTAATTTGATCCATATAATTCAATTTCCTTGATGCCTCTAGCTAAATTGTAGTCCTATCTTATGCATTGTTTATGTGTATGTAAATATATTTTAATCTTGTATCTTTACCATGGAAGTTACATGTTCTGCTGGGCTGCTGGCAATGATTTTGCAATGGTTCCTTCTTTCCTGAGCAGGAATATAGCTCCATTTGAATGGAGCATGACAGATACATAGCCCTTGGTTCTATAACATAGGGCTCAGCCATCTTCCCCATACTGCTCAATATGTACATGAAATCACTGGAAGAATCAGTTTGCTGATGATATCCAGTTGCATGTCTCCATGGCTTGCTCAGCAGAAGATGCAGTGGAAATTTGGGGGGCTTGTGAGAATCTGTTTGGAGAGGAATAAACTGAGGCTTAAGCCTGACAAAAAGGAATGGCTGTTGATTTGGAAGAAAAATGAAAGTAGAACTTTTGCCCAGGTTTGGCTGGTGTGCTAACAGCTACATTTTTAGAGTGACTCATTCATGCCCTTATCTTTTCAGTGGGACTACATATATTTGCCCCTAAAAAAAACAAAACAAAAAAAACCAGAAGCTACAGTTGGTACAAAATGCCCACCTGATAACATTAGAGACCCGCATGACCTCTGAACTGCATTGACTGTGGGCTAGCTTCTAAGTAGAGTTCAGATATGGTGCTTGGGACCTACCGTATATACTGGAGTATAAGCCGACCCGAAAATAAGCTGAGGAACCTAATTTTACCACAAAAAACTGGGAAAACTTTTTGACTTGAGTATAAGCCTAGGGTGGGAAATGCAACAGCTACTGGTAAATTTCAAAATAAAAATAGATACCAATAAAATTACATTAATTGAGGCATCAGTAGGTTAAATGTTTTTGAATATTTATTTCAAAGAAAAACAGTAAACTAGCTCTGTAAGTGCATAGTGTAAACTACACTATAACTAAATTACACAAGAGAATGTAGTATATATATCAAAAATAATTCAATAACAATTTAATCTGATACATTGGGTTAAGTGATGTAGGACTTGATCTAATTGCAGGCAAGTTCAAGCCTCTGTTAAGAGATACCTGCATGCTCTCGCTCGCTCTCTCTCCCTTTCTTTTTTTCCCTCTTTCTTTCTTTGTCTCTTTCTTTCTTCTCTCTCTTTCTTTTTGGCCTTAGCAAGCCTCCCTGCAGCCCCTGGAAGCCAAAATGGGTTGCAGGAAAAAAGGCATTTTCCCCTCACTCGAATATAAGCTGAGGGGGGCTTTTTTCAGCATTAAAAGTGTGCTGAAAAACTAGGTTTATACTCGAGTATATACAGTATATATAATATATGGTTTGGGATGTGTCTATCTTTGAGACCATCTATTCCAAACAAGATTTGCCACCCAATGCAGTCTAGCACAGAAGACATATTGTGTGTCCCCACTCATCAGGAAATAAACTGGGTGGACACTTGGAATTGAGCATTCTGTTTATTGTTCCCCACTTCCATAATAGCTTACCCTCATGGAAATGATAGTTCCTTCCTTGTTAAACCACTGTTTATCCATAAATGGTTTGGGCACTGAAAAAAGAGATTTATTATTTTATTTTTTTTCTTGGTAATGAGAAAAGGGCATTATTGTTTTTATTGTGGATGTTGGGCTTTGTATGGATTTTGGTTATGCACTTATGGACTTATTTGTATAACAACTGTGTTTTGTTATGTTTCATGGTGTTGTAAGCATCTTAGACAGACGGAGGAGGCATACAAGTCTTAGTATTGTAACTATCTATCCCCTCATGCTAGACTTCTCCAAGATCATTACAGGACCTAGGGGGCTTGCATGCAAAAATTCAAAAGTATAGCTGTTGTTAAGATAGTTTTACCTCTAACATTAGAAAAATTGTTACTAGGAAGAAAACAAGCAACTGCAATCTGTAACGCTCAATGTACAAGTAGAAGGAGAATAGATCCAAAATCTCTTACTCCTATTTGTGCCTCATGGACTAGAATCACTCATTTTTCAGCAGGACAAGCAGCTGTATGTTGTTATTTTAATGGACTCCTGCACTCAGCTCACTAGCTTCTTCTGCTCTTGCTGCTTGATCTACTTTCTGAAGAAAAGAGTATTGGATTGAACTGAATTGTGGCCTGCTAGCGTTCTTCTGCAAATATTCAAACAGAGAATGTGTTTCTTTTGAGTATCTTATACAAATACGAGAGTGCTCAGTTGGACTGTACATAGAATTTACTTTATTAGTTTACCCAATATTTGTTTTAGTTTACAGCTATTCATTGTCAAAGCAATAAGCACTTTAACTAAAACAGTCCACCAAAACTTATTGTTCACAAGAAGTGTAGTTATAAGCCAATTAAATGTCAGCCAGCAGAGTAATTGGCCAGCATTGAAAGAGAAAGCCTATTTTGTTATAGTGATGCCTCAAAACTATTTTGGTTAGCTCAAATATAATATTTCATATTTTCCATAATTTGTCTTCCAAACTTAATTTGGAAAAAGTATAATTAAATAAATCAAATAAGAGTGGAACAAGCTTAACACAGTGTCACAGCCAACGGTTATCAACAGAAATAGTGAAACAAGGATTCAAGGCTACTGTTTTAAAAAAAACCCTGTAATTAAAAATAAGCAGTGAAACGAAAATGTTTCTATAATATTATTCTTTCTCTAATTAGTAAGTCCAAAACCATGGCTATAATAGTGACACCTTGCAAACACTTTATGTTCCATGTATATAAATAGCATTTGTTTATCTCTCAGATGTACACAGAACTTATTTCTGACTCTCCAATTAAGGAGTTTTCCAGGAATCCCAATCATACACAGAGGTATCTAAAATAATTACATGCAATGTGTATTTATCGGGGAGGATGAAAAAGGGAAATGTAGGAGCATTATGGTTTCTGTATAGCACCCTGTTTAGTCAACCCACACCACCTGCACCACATCACAAATGCCCTCCAGAAAAACCCTGTCTCCAGCCTCTTCCAGAAGTTAGGGAGACCTTCCAGAGTGTTGGCACTGCCACTGAAAAATAATTGCTACGGGTGTCAACCACTTCACCTCCTGGAATTCAACTACTTATCCTGATATTATTATAGCAGTTGGAGTGGCTCTAGTGGGAAGAGTTGGTCCTGTCCATAACCTGGAGCTAAGCCATAAAAATATATATGAGTAGCATTTGAATCCTGTGATTTTGCAAATGAAAGAAGACTTGTTTGCTATAAAACCTGCATTTTCTCAGGGTGTAGTAAGAACCCAAATAATGGCAGATCTAATGATGAAAAGTCCACCATTCGTCCCATTTGCCTTTTTTCCCCTCAGCAAACCAACTTTCCTTGCTATTCCCTGTTTAATAATTCTTAGGAAAGTAGAAAAGCAGCTAAGGCACCATTTTGTTGCACATTTTTTTTCCTGGACAAAAGTAAATCGCTTTTTCATGATATGAAGCCGCATAGAGTAATTATATTTGTTCACAAAGTAATTATTGTGATTTCCGCTGAATTGAATTATACCAGAATTACATTTTACATGAAATAATGACATTCTACACGTTAAGAATATTTTTTCCTCTATCATTACATAGTCTTAGATATTCACAGAATTTAGTACATGATAAAATAATATGAAAAACAATTTCTAACTTCCATTTCAACATATGTTACATCTGAAAAATTTCTTTTTCAGAGATCAGAAAAGAAATACTTTCCACTGTAAGTCATGTTGTACACCTTCTTAGAGTTGAAGTCACACAAGACCTGGGTGTCTACTTTAGGTTATATTTTATAATATATTATGCTAGGCTGTGGAGTACCCATAGAGAAGAAGCTGTATAAAAACTTCCTCAATAACATAAGCTCTAACAGAATGCAAGACAAAATAGAATAGATTGGTAGTTTAGTAACATGCAACTTTTTACATCCCTAACCATTATTTTCAGAACTGTTTCTTCATGGTCATGATTGAATAAAGGGATGTTATGGGAAAGCAGGGTTTTAAATGGTTATATTGGATAAAATACTGATACGGCACAATTTTAATCAGCACAATTACCCCTCCCTTAACAAAACTTAACAAACTAAGATGTTACTGTGTATTGTTTCACTAATAAAAGTACTGTGTATTGTTTTGCTAATCCATAATTTTCCCAAGATGGCACTCTAAGTAAACAGCAAAATAATACAGACTGTACAGACTGCTGAATTGTCCATATACATGTGTGCACAAAAGGACATACATGCACTGGAAAGGAAAATAAAATTTTACAGCCTCAATCCTTGATAACAGATTTTTCAGCCTCCTATTAGGGTTACTACAAAGAGATTCATTCTACCTAAACTTTGGAGGAGCCAATATCAAATGTTATCAGAGAAGAAAGGCTCAAAGTTCAATCCCTAGGATACCAAGAGTAGATTTCACTGACTCCATGGGGAAAATGAGTTTGGATTGAGTTTGGATTACTGCCTGCGAGCAGTACTTCAAGATACTTCCATCAGTATCTTGAATATAAGCTTTTAAGTCAGAACTGAACAAACGATGACTCTACTGCAATTCTGGCTCATTTAATTAATGAAGATCTGATCATCTCCAGCCCGCACGAATTGTCAGTCCCCCTCAAAAGGAAGATTTATCCGATAGCTACCCATCGTTCGTAGACTGGGATAGGCTCCCCAGTAGCCGAAATTCTCCTTGACTGCCAAGCTTACTTACCCACCTGGCACTGAGGCAGAAATCGCTGGGATGACCTGGGGTGACGCAAAGGGTTTCCAGAAGCTCCCCAGAGTTGAGAAGAAGAACAGGCGAAGACGCTTGCCAGGCGCCAAGACAAGGGAGAAGCTACGCGTCGGTCCTGCTCAGTCAGTATTTTAGGAGAGGAGGGAGACCGAGAATCCCGCCGCCCTGAGCGAGGCATTCCCTTTCCTCAAGGCTCGGCTGATGTATCAGGAGGCTTGTCTTTAGCTGCCGGGCAAGGCTACCTCAGTCCGCCCGGAGTGAGGTGCGCTAGCTGGCGGCGGGGCTACTCTCGCCCCTCACCCTCAACCTCTTCCAGGGAGGAAAAGTTTTCTTCGAAGTGTCTCTCGGAGCCTCACCTCTGAAACTGAGCCAGATCGAGATGTTCCCAAACGCCTTCAATAAAACGATCCTTGGCTTTGCTTGAGGAGGGAGCGCTGTTGAGTTTCCAACTACAAGCTGCGTTTCCAAAGTGGGAAAGCGGCGTGGTTTGATACTGGAGGGCAGGGGCTCCTGAGGTGCCTGCGCACTCCGAGGAAGGGCAATTCTTCCATCTCTGACCACCTTCGGCGTTGGTTAACCCCGTCTTTCTTTCTTTCCCGGCCACCCCGACACCCACGCTTCAGCTAAATGAGCTCATCCCTCTCCGTTTCTATCGCCTCTCTCTTTACGGACGAACTGACCTCAGTCCTCAAGGAAATACAATTTGTTCTGCCATCGCCTCCTCCTCTCTCCCAGCAGGCTGAAGTATTTTCATTCCCCTCTTAACACTTTCCCAAAAGGCGAGACAATCTACACCTTGGCGACTTGATTTAATTCTCCCAAGGTGGCCCACATCTGATGAGAGATTGATGAGTCTGGGGACGTGTATGTGCCTGTGTGTTTGTGTTTGCCTTTTTGGGAGAAAGAAGCAAAAGTGTTTCTCTTGGATCAATGTTTGAGAGAAAGAGGGGGGGGGAAGGGTTGGGTTAGCTAGATTTTGAAAGCAACTTTTTTCCCATTGCTCTTGCAGGTTTAATATTATTGGGACAACTCAGGCATACCACACCCTGGAAATTAGCAAAAAGCAAAAAATCCCTCAGTCAAAACTGCTTCTGTGTCATTCTTATGAAATGATAACCGCACAGGTCTTCAGATATAACGTCAACATGCACTGTATTCAGTTATAGTATAATAAATATAATGTACTCTCTCTGTCTATGGAGATTCTCAGTCATCCATGTCATAGCTGTCCGAAGGGTGCTTTTTTCCAAAAAGAATTGTTTATTTTAAAACAAAAACAAAACATAAAACCATCATCATTTCAAACAATTACAGACAGTGTGTCGAATCGGTTAGCATTCTTTTGTGCTTAATCCCATCTTCAGAGTACCAATTTGTAACAAAAGCTTATTTCTCAAAAAAGAACCTCATATATTTTATCTTTACATCAACCTCATATTTCATATTTCACCTCCATGTTTTATTATCTATCCATTGAGAAAACAAATCTCATATCAAATATCAAATAATATTGTTTGTCTTCCTGTTCTCTAATTTCAAATGTCAATTTACACATTTCAGCACATTCCATAATTTTCTTGATAACCTCATCATCAGTAGGTAACTTCTCTCCTTTCCAATTTTTAGCAAATACAATTCTAGCCGCTGTTAAAACATTCACAATTAAATATTGCAATTCTCTATTGTATGTTTCTGGTAAAATTCCTAATAAAAATATCTCTGGTTTAAAGTCAATGTGTTTCTTTATCATTTTTTCCAACCACGTCTTAGTCCAATATCTCTTAGCTTCTACACATGTCTACCACATACGGTAGTATGATCCTGGAGTCTGATGACACTTCCAACATTTCTCTGATTTATTCTTGAACATTCTGGCTATCCTCGTCGGGGATAGGTGCCACCTGTAAAACATCTTATACAAATTCTCTTTATATGCTGTAGACATTGTCATTTCATAATTTTGCAATCACATTTTTTGTTATTTCTCTAAATCAATACCATGACCAAAATTTCCACCCCCCCATGCTATCATTGATTCTTTAACTTGTTCTTCTTCCAATTTTACCTCTAGCAAATATAAGGGTGCTTTTTTTCAAGAGGCAACTGGACTTCCTTGTTTTTCTTTGAAGGCATTTCACTTCTCATCCAAGAAGCTTCTTCAGCTCTGACTGGAAGGATTTATACTCCTTGCAGACAGCTGGTCATTTGCATTCTTTTAGAGAGTCGTTGAGGTCATCTGGAAGTTTATCTGTGTCATCAGGGTCACCTGAGTAGTGCAAATGGGTGTGGAGCCTTCTTGGAACTTTTGGAAGGACTGTGTTGTAGACTGCAGACAGATGATGTCGTATCCCTCTCCCTCTATTGAGAGAGGGCTGTTCAGTTTTGACATAGATGGCCTCTTTGACCTTTCTTTCAAACCAGTGTCCTCTCTGTCCAAAATGTGAACTTTGCTGTCTTCAAAAGAGTGGCATTTGCCTTTCAAATGCAGATGGACCCTGAATCTTGTCCTGATGGGTTTGTTCTCCTATGTTGTGCCATGTGTTTATGAAATTGTTGCTTTGTACTGCATATTCCACACTGCTTAGTTTGTTTCTGGGTGTGTTATCCTTGGGGTGGACAAGCTTCTGCCTTAGTGTATTCTTGGGTTTAAAACGTGCATGTATGTTGTGTTGCTGAAGATTCTCCTGAGCTTTGTCAGAGCTGAAGAAGCTTCTTGCATTGAGAAGTGAAAAGTCTTCAAAGAAAAACAGGAAAGTCCAGCTGCCTCTTGAAAAAAGCACTTTTGGGACAATGTATTCTCTCCTAACTGTGAAATCATTGGCAATAGGTGCACAGTAATATGAATTGTTTCAACATGTCTTTAAGTACAGCTCTTCTCCTTTCGAATGAACAACTTATATCCCTTCAACATTTTGATTCAGTTCACATATGACAGTTTCACATAAAGTTATAATGAATGCTGTATCTCTTGCCAGTTTTTTTTTCATCCTTAAGCTTATTTATAATATACATTGTATTATGATGGGCAAGTAATATAAAATTTCCAAAGAAAATTTGGCTGCTGCTCTGCTATATTTTGAGTTTAAGGATAAGCTCAAGAACGACTAATAGAAGCTCTTATATAAGAAATTGGCTGTGTGATGAAACTTTTTTCTATCATTTATGTAAATCAATTCCTAAATTAATTATACCACAAGGAAGGGCTTCTCAAATGTTGTGATGCCCTGATCTCCTATTGTAATAAATGAATTGGTATGACATCCCCATATATAATGACATTGGTCATAAGAATATCTACACAGTATATGGCCATCAGTTGCTACAGCTTTTTGCAGTGGATATTTCTGGATACAACTTGATAGGTGAGAAGAATTTGAAAAGAACACATATTTCGTATATTTAACAAGATTCAGTTTTTGGTTTTTATTTCCTCTCTTCTTTGAATGAAAACATCCCTAGATTTCTTACTAAGTCGGTATGATTTGGTTCCAAATAATGTGTTAGCTTTCTTGGCCTCATATTCCAAGAAGACAGATCTTGTTCAGACAAATAACACACAGAGATCATTTTTCTTCAGTAACAAAATGTTAGTAAAAGCAAAATATGTGTAACATTCATCATTCGTGTAAGATTTAATCTTACTATTATTAGCAAGATTTGTCATATCTAGCTATTCATTTACCACCCAATAAAAATGTTTTTAGTTTAAAGATTAGGAAACTAAAATAACTTCATCAGCTTCATTAATACTGATTGCTTCATTTCTACGTACACTCCATATGTTATTGAGACAAAACAGAAACAGATGCATTAAAAGAAAAGGATGAAAAAGAAACACGAGGCCCGGATGCCTCATTATAAAATCTGTTGACTTTATAATGGAATTTAAGGAATAGATCTTATTCAATAAATATAAAATCCCAGTGTTCATTTTCCATTTTCAATAAATTCCCCAGCAACTGTTGATAAGAAAAAGTCTGGATAGCAGACATTGCAATACCTGGAGACAGCAGAAGAAAAGAGAAACAACCAGAGAAAATAATGAAATATAAAGACCTGCAAATAGAAGTAGAATGACTGTTGCAAAAGAAAGTAAAGATAATACAAATAGTAATAGGCACCTTGGATGCAATCTCAAAACAACTGGAGCACCACTTGAACATCATCAGTCAATTGCAAGAGGCAGCTTTACCAGGAACAGCTTACATTCTGCAACAATGCTTTTAATATTGTTAAAGATTATATCTGTTTATCCCCAGTCCTTAAGAAAGAATCAATAAGTAGACAAAAATGGCAACTTCAGTTTAAACATCTGGCTAACTCTGTAACCAAGCATAATACAGGTAGTCGTAGACTTAAAACAGTTCATTTAGTAACCATTCAAAGTTACGTCGCTGAAAAAATTGACTTAGTCAAAGTTACAACCTTTGTTTCATCCCCACTATCATGTGATCAAAACTCAGATGCTTGGTAACTGATTCATATTTATGATGGTTGCAGTGTCCCAGGGTCATGTGATCACTTTTTGCGAACTTCTGACGAAGAAACTCAATGGGATACCCAGATTCATTTAACAACTGGGCTAGTAACTTATCAACTGCAGTGATTCACTTAACAACTGTGGCAAGAAAGGTTGTAAAATGGGGCAAAACTCACTTAACAAATTGCTCTCTTAGCAATGTAACTTTTGGGCTCCACTGTGATCATAAGTTGAGGACTACCTGTAATTATCAAATAAATTTATATGCCACTTTTTAAATTTAATACAGTTACCTGTAGAAGGACAAAGGCAAAAAAGTACACCTGTCACCTATGTGAATATGGTGCTTGCAAGGATTAAAATAACATCTATTGAACAGACCAATAAACTTGCCTACATTACAGCAGTAGTGATTGCAGAAGAACTGGGTATGGAAAGTAGAAAACCAACCACTGGAAGATCAATCTGGAGGCCAAGATAAATAAAGATCAAATGCAAATACCCTGTTTCCCCCAAAATAAGACATCCCCTGATAATAAGCCTAATTGGTTTTTTGAGTGCATGGCAATAAGGCCAAGTGCTTATTTCAGGGTTGAAATAACCCTGTGGTTGTGGCTTCCAGCGTCCCGATATAGCCAGCTGGCACCATCGCTGGCTATTGGGGACGAGTTACTGGCCCCCACAGAGAGGGCTTGCAACTTGGGTGTCCTCCTGGATGTACGGCTGTCTTTAGCAGAGCATATGACGGCCGTGGCCAGCGGGGCTTTTCATCAGGTTCGCCTGATTCGCCAGTTGCGTCCCTTTCTGGATCGGGACTCCTTACGCACAGTCACTCAGGCACTCGTCACTTCCCGCCTGGACTACTACAATGCTCTCTACATGGGACTCCCCTTGAGGTGCACCCGGAGGCTCCAGCTGGTGCAGAATGCGGCCGCGTGGGGAATTATGGGAGCGAGGGGGCGATCCCATGTGACACCTCTCCTGCGGGAGCTGCATTGGCTCCCGGTGGACTTCCGGGTGCGCTTCAAGGTGTTGGTTACCACCTTTAAAGCGCTCCATGGCATCGGACCTGGGTATTTGCAGGATTGCCTTCTGCTGCCAATAGCCTCCCACCGGCCAATACACTCCCACAGAGAGGGACTCCTCAGGGTGCCGTCAGCCAGGCAGTGTTGGCTGGCGACCCCCAGGGGGAGAGCCTTCTCTGTGGCAGCACCTGCCCTCTGGAACGATTTGCCCCCGGAGATACGGAGGATATCAGATCTCTGGGTTTTTTGCCATGCCCTAAAAACCTTTCTTTTCTATCAAGCAGGGCTGGCGTAACCCCTCCCCCCTTTTTGAGATACTAGATTTTTAATTGTCTAATGGGTTTTAGTTGGGAGGTTCTTAAATTTTTGACCAAAGTTTATAATTATTTTTAAATTTTTAAATTTTGTATTGGAATGTTTTTTATTTTGGCTGTGCACCACCCTGAGTCCAGCAGGAGAAGGGCAGTATATAAATTTAAACAAACAAACAAACAAATAAATAAGACTTATTTATCTTATTTTCTTATTTTTGGTCTTATTTGGGTCTTATTTTGGGGGAAACACGGTAATTTTAAAAACATTTAGGAACAAAAATGGAAGAATGTAAGGACTAAGACAAGCCTCATCAAAAAGTATTGGCTCAGTACCAGAAATAATGCAGAAGTTTTGGAAATCATAAACAGCAATAACTGGGAAAATTGAATGGTATGAAGCACGAATCATCCAATTTAAGCAAAATTAGCTACATTGGTCAGACCAGAGTCATTCTACCAAAATATAAATCACAACAGAAATTCCAAAAATGGAAAACCAAAAAGAAAACAATCCAGTTTTGGCAAGATTTATGGGAAACTTAAAAAGATTAAAATAAAAATTCTGAATGGATAAGATAATGTGTGGATGAATTTAGTAAAAACCAAATGGAAGAACAGCACAAAGGATTAAAAATTTAGTGAAAAGAATTAAGCACTGGACATCACATGGAAAAGATCAATTGCATGACTTTTGGTTCAAGTATATGACTAGTTTACATCAAATACCTAAATAACAATGTTGCATAAGGAAGACAGCAATGATTGGTGAATAATTGGCAAAATCTATGATTCAAAAGGCCTCAAAAAGGGACAATACCAGGAAACTCTAGACAGATAGCATGCTTGCCTACAATGTTTAAATTACTCATAGGCATAATAGCAGGCAACATCCAAAATAATTTGGAAGAAAATAACATTCTTTCAGTAGAACAGAAAGGATATAAAAGGAAAAGCAGAGGCACAACTGATCTGTTTCTGATTGATAAAATGGTTTTGGAGAATTGCAAAGCTGAAAAACTAATTTACATAGAGTCTTGACTTATAAAAAGGTGTTTTATTCATAGTTGGATCATCAAATGTTTGGAAACAACTGATGTCAGGAAAAACATTACAAAATTTATAGAAAAAAACAATGAAGTAATGGAAAACAGAATTGGAGGTTGGAAATGAAAAATATGGGCTTGTCAACATTAGGAGGACCATCTTACCCAGGATGACTCACTGTTACTTTTATTATTTGTCATTGGTATGAGTCCACTTTTGGTAATTTTGGAGAAAACAAATCGTGGCTATCAAACAGCAAAAATGCAAATAAAGTATCACATATGGATGATCGAAAACTATGAAATATCAGAAATTGAAATCCAGTCATTGACAAATACTGTAACAATTTTACCATAAAAAATGGTACCTGGAGAAATGAGTTACAGTAGCAATAAAACTGGGTAAAATTATGAAGAGTGAAGGAAATGAAATACTAAATGGCCAAATCACCAGGAACCATCAGATTGAAGCCTAGAAGTATATGGGCATTTTACAGTTGAATAACATTAAGGATGGATATGTTAAAAATGTAATTAGTAAAGAATACATGCAAAGAGTGATAAAACTGTTAAAGAAAAAAATTATTAGAAATGCCATCAAAGCCATCAATACCAGGGGTGAAATGCTCCCAGTTCGGACCAGATTGGACCGGTAGCGATGGAGGGGGGGTGGTTCGGAGAACTGGTAGCAAAAATCCCTGCCCCCCCCCCATTGCCCAGCTGAGCCATGCAATCATCAGAGGCTTTTTGAAAATTATTTTTAAAAGCATTTTTTCTACAACCTCTTTGGCCGAAAAAATGCTTTTAAAAGTAAAAAAAAAAAGCCTCTGATGATCGCGCGGCTCAACTGGGATCATCAGAGGCTTTTAAAAGCATTTTTTCTACAACCTCTTTGGGGGTTAGACTAGGAGACCTCCAAGGTCCATTCCAAATCTGTTATTCTGCTAAATATAGTATAAAAAGGATTTAAAATGCAGGATAAAATATTATTCAAAATATAAATTGATAAAGTATTGGAACATATCATATTTAACGGTGGTTGAAAGAAAAAAATGTGAATAATTGGTGTGGCAATACTAAGGGATAGTAAAATAGAAGACAGAATTGGTAAAGATCAGAAAACTGAACTTGAAAATCATGGCAAAAATAAGCTTTTGTGGTCTGAATGGTTATTGGCAACAGGGTGTCATATCAAAAAAACTTGGACAGCACTTTTATGTATTGACAAAATTTCAATCTATGAATTACAAAAGACCATGCTGCTTGGATCTATATACTACATGTACTACACCCATGATGGTGAACCTATGGCATGCATGCCCGAAATGACACACGGAGCCATGTCGCCTGGCATACCAGCCGTCTCCCCAGCCCAGTTCCACCGTGCATGTGCCCGCACCTGCACCTGCGCCCAGCCTGCTAGTCTTTGGGTCTCTGCCGTGCACGCGTGGGAGTCGGGGCGCATGTAGGAAACATGCGCGTGCATGTGCTGGGTTGGGGCACATGTGCGGGGAGGCACTTACATTGCATTTTGGGGGTTCGCATGTGCTGTACCTGTTTTGTGCCTGGAAGGCCTCCTGCACCAACCTGGAAGCCGAAACAGGGTGTGTGGTCCCCCGCGAGCTCCGCCATGCCCTATTTTGGGCTTGGAAAGCCTCCTGCACCAACCTGGAAGCCAAAACGGGGCACGGGGGGGGACACATGCATGGGCGCGCTCGCATTGCATTGGGTGCATGCTTTGGGCACCAAAAACGTTAACCATCACTGTACTACACTGATATATTATGATATTCTAGGTACAATGATATAAATTAATTAAACGTCTAACATGTTTTAGATCTTCAAATCTCTCTCTCTCTCTCTCTCTCTCTCTCTCTCACACACACACACACACACACACACACACAAACATTTTTTATGGAGTGTGTTAGAAGTACAAAAATAACTAAAATTTGTAACTGAGATTAGGTGATTATGATAATTCAAGACATTCAACCTTTCTGGTACATTTCTCTTTTTCTCAATATACCTTCCCGCTAAAGTTCTTTTTTCCATAGAGCTTAAGCTTGAACTTCCAACACATTAGTGGGATAAAAACAGGTCTTTGGTACACTCAACTTAGTAAACGTAGAAGTTCTTTTTTTTAAAGAAAGTCAAAGGTAATTAAAATATCAGACCTTATTCCTGAACATTGAGGTATTTAAAAGTAAGAAGACAACAACTGTTTCTTCTTTAGCACCAGCCAAATTTGCTATTCATCACTACTGTTCTTCCTGCCACAGATCTATAAGAAAATAAAGGGAAGTATTTTTGTTTCCTCTTTTTTATTTCCAGATAAATAAAAGCTCCTCATGTTCTGCACTTGAAAAAAATAAAGAAATCTGCTGTAGAGAGTCCAAAATGAACAGAGATGTCTCTGGGGATTTGTCTGAACTGAGCAAAATGGAAATTCTGCTTCCGTCCAAAATGAAGCTACTTTCATGATGAGCAGCTTCCCTTGAATTTTGCAGCTTTGAATCTATTTCAGAAGCCAGCAGGGTATCTGGAACAAACAGCATGAGGAGTGGAGAATTATGTACAACAAAAACAAATTAAAGAACAGGGAGATGTCCAGATTTGCCTAGATGCTGACAAATTGTTTACAAGGCTATTGTGTGAAAGATTATACAACATTTGACTGTGTTCATCAATCCTCTAAAGAATATGTCGTTTGGGAATGAAAACAATATCAGACACAAAGCAATCTTTCTGTATAGTGGAAAATAAGCAATTGTTTCTAGATTTTCTGCCACTGTAACAAAAGGAGAATGGCCTAACAACCAAAGTGAATGGCAATAGCTCTAATGAAACACTGTCCCAAATCTAAAAGGACGAGACATAAATGTGTGTATATGCATGTATACTTTCATTCCTTGCTTTGTGGCATTTTGTACGGTGAAACGTTCAGCCTAACTTCCTGTATTTTCCCCCTACCCTTTGCTCCCTGTTGCGCCTTATATTCTATTTAAGTCTAATAAAACTGAAATGAAATATATGGAAAGCCGATATATGTGGTAAGTTTCCATGTATAAAAAAATCAGGATATTAGACTGCAATCCTAAATAAATAAATGAAACAAATACCCCTGAATTTATGTTTGCAGCCTGTCCCTAAACAAATTTGTTAGCCCAGAAATAAAATAAAACACAATAACAAACAATTACACCAAATGATCACTCTTTAATGTTGGATTTAAGAATACCCATATTTGAGTTTTCTCTTAAAATGATATCAAATGAATAACCAATTTTCTGTCCTTGTAAAAGTTAAAAGCAACTTTTGAAGAAAAGCTGGATGTGAATTGGAAACATATCATATGTGGTTCACTGGGAGAGGATGGTGAAGCTATTTAGTTATTTCTTCACATCTAAATTGTCCTACTGAATATGTTAATTTACTTTCCAGTAAAAATGTTTATATAATTCTAAATTTAATTTAAGATATTTAATTTAGACATCACCCACTCGAACCTGACTCTAGGCAGTGTACTGTATAATAAAACTAAACTATGTGCATCATACAAAGAGTACATTATAATAACAAAGGAAGAAGAAAGGGAAAAAAGATTTAAAACAGATGGCCAGTCTGATGAACAGCACTTACCCCCTCAAACATATCTGATGGGCCCCAACCAACCCAAGGCCTGGGTCTATAAAAAAGATGTTGAGACTCTAGAAAAAGTGCAGAGGAAAACAATCAGGATGATTAGGGGACTGGAGAATGGCTACAGGAACTGGGCATGGCTAGTCTAGTGAAGAGTAGAACCAGGGGAGACATGATAGCAGTGTTCCAGTATTTGAGGGGCTGCCTCAGAGAGGAGGGGAACAAAGCACCTGAGGGCAAGACAAGGAATAATGGATGGAAACTGACCAAGAAAATATTCAACCTAGAAATGAGAACAATAAACCAGTGGAACAGCTTGCCTTTGAAAGTTGTGGGAGCTTCATCACATGAGGCTTTTAAAAAAAGATTGTCAGAAATATTTGGTCAGAAATGATGTAGGGTCTCCTGCTTCAGTGGTGGGTTGGACTAGATGACCTATAAGGTCCCTTCCAACTCTATTAAACTGTTATCTGTTATGCCAGTAGGGTGGGAGCCACAGAGATCAGTGGCACCTCCTTCCAGAGGCCAGATACTAGGACAGATAAAGCATGCTTCCTGGATCCTGATGGATCACATTGTTTAATTGAAGGGACTTGGAGTGCTTGTATTGGTCAGGCAAACCCTGAAAGAGTAAATCTGACCCGAGCAGTAGCTTGGCCTAATAAATTGTTTTCAGCTTATCAAAAACCAATGATATGGTGCAAAGAAGCACAAGTATAAGGAACAGCTTCTGTAGCTGGATTAAGCAGAAGTGGAATCTCAAGGAACAGATGCAAGAATAGGGAAGTTGACAAATTGCAAATGCTTGCTAAATTAAAACTATTTAGGAAATTCAGAATTTAGTGGCTCTGGATGCTGCTGTAGCTCATGTAAACAGGATTGCTGACTTGCCTTGTTCCTTGTTAGTGGGCATAATCTCAAATTCTCCCCTGTGCAATTAAAATAAATTTGTCTCAAAGCAAAGAACATGATTTCCACTCCTTAAAAAGGATAAGGGGCTTGCTTCCCCCCCCCCTCTTCAACACCACAGGAGAGACGCAGTCCCTCAGATACGCCATGGTAAACCCAACATCTTAATTTCATTTTATTTTGTTTCATTTTAGAAATTGTATGTGCTCAAGACATTAGTGTGACATAGATTTTGAAAGTCTGGATGATAAAAATCCTTTATGGTTGTCTGATGTGCTGTCTACATAACCAAGAACAGGTTGATGGCTGTATAGAAACAGAGTTCATTTAAAGCTTTTGCTGTAGATTTTCCAGAATTGACACCTATTTTTTCCATAAATTGAATACATTATATTTCACATAAATTAACCTGAAATAGCAACCTTCATACTGTATTTTTCACTGAGGAAAACACTCATCTACATTTAGTAATATCAACCATAGGAGCCAAATTGCCTGTTAGACTCTAGAAGCTGATGTGTTAAACTATTACTCTTGTCAACTACAAGAAGAATAAACATTCTCACTCAGAATTTTATAATGAAATATAGTTACATGTAAAACTTTTTAAAAATTTCCTTTGCTAATCCTATTTACCATGTCAGTAGCACAGACATGTAATATAATCAATTGAAACAAGGTATTTAATTAGTAATTCTGAGTTTCATAGGTTTTGCAAAAGTACTAAGCATTTACAGTCCATAAGATTAGTTTGAGATGTCAAAATGTGTTATAAAGGCAGGAACATATATTCAGCTTTATGAGGTTCTCTCCTCATGCAGATGCATCTGCCGTTTCAGTTCAGAGGAACTTTTTTTTTAAAAAAAGAATAGTCTATTTAGAGGCAAAATAGTATTTGTGGATTTTTTTTTTCCTATAAGAAATTGAAAATTGAACTCACAATACCCATACCTATAGGTAAAGGTAAAGTTTCCCCTCGCACATATGTGCTAGTCGTTCCCAACTCTAGGGGGCGTGCTCATCTCTGTTTCAAAGCCAAAGAGCCAGCACTGTCCGTAGACGTCTCCGTGATCATGTGGCTGGCATGACTAAATGCCAAAGGCGCATGGAACGCTGTAAACCTCTCACCAAATGTGGTCTCTATTTTTGTACTTGCATTTTTTATGTGCTTTCGAACTGCTAGGTTGGCAGAAGCTGGGACAAGTAACGGGAGCTCACCCCATTACGTGGCACTAGAATTCGAACCGCTGAACTGCTGACCTTTCAATCGACAAGCTCAGTGTCTTAGCCGCTGAGCCACCGCGTCCCCTTACCCATGCCTATAGAGGCAATCTATATGCACAGAAAAAATATTGGCAGAATTTCAGGCAATTCTGATCTCTCTGGTGATGCTTTTCTTTTTTTTTCTTTTAGATTGATTGGATGATCAAATTGTTGTAGAATTGCCAGGCTTCTACATCCAATGCAGTATATGGAAAATTAGAAGTGAAAATATCTGCTCTGCTTTAACTGAAACACAGAATTAAACCAATTTAAAGAACCAGGAATGTAAACATGTGATTTTTCTGAAATTCTACTTGATTGTGTTTTGCACCCGCAAAAAATAAAAAAATTATTTATAACCCGCAGAGGGTTTCCTGGAAGTTCCTCTGACAGTGAAAGCTGAATAGGGAAGCATATCTGGAAGAAATACAGGCTTGAAAGAAACGTATAATATTAGGAATTAGAGTATGATACAATATTGCCAAACCTATACATTAGTAAACATCATTAATGCGTATTTTAGTTGGATTCATAACATGATCTGTTGAATAATGTGTCTAGGTATATCTGAACAAATAATTTTGTGTGACTCAGAATGGATGCAAATCAACTAAATCACTCTTTCTGTTAGTAGGCATTGGATTATTTAAATACTGTTAAGTTTATGTAAATCTATTGAAGACATATTATAGAGAGTAGTGTTTCTCAATCTCAGCTTCTTTAAACTGTGTGGACTTCAAGTCCCAGAATGTGCTGTTGAGCATTTTAGTGCTACAGAAGAAACTCTGCTACCTAATCAATTTCAATCTGGAGGATGAAGTTCTGTTTTGAAGGTTAGTTGCTGTATTTGCAAACTATGGGCTGTTTACAAAATAACTATATCATTATCATCATTGAACAAGTTTCCATAGAAAGGATGATTGACTTTCTATAAATATATGCATTTGAAAAAACCCCTCAGAAAATTCTTTCAGAGGCATCATCATTTGCTTTATATGTAGGGGATGGTACATTTTTGTCCGTAGCAGGTTTCAACAAGAAAAACTGTTGTTTGCAATTACTGCTATGGGATTCAAGGGCTTCCCAGGTGAGTGCTATGTCTGTAAATTCTCCCACACCTTTTATTACCATAAATTTACCCTCAGGTTGCCAATAATACTTTCGTTTTATTTATTTTTTGCTGCGGGTTAATGGATCCTAAATATATTTGCTTTGTATGTATTTTCCAAGTAGTTTAGCTAATTGCATCCGCTTTTACAAAACAGGACCGAAATGGTACTTCCATCTGGCACATAATATTTATTAATCTACTCTTGTTTTCTTGGCTTTACTTTGTCTTTCCTGACTACATCAAATTTACAGTTATGAGATTAAGCACATCTGGTGTCAGACTAAGTACTGATTTAAGAAATAGGAACAGTAAAAATTACAGTGGAATAACTATAATTGAATGGCTCCCAGCCCAAGAGGAATTAGAAATATAAGTACTGTAAAAAGGCTATCAGGAAATATGATGTTGCACAGCAGCTTTAGTACTAATTTAGCCAAAGACGTAGACAAAACTAGGCAGATCTTTTGGAATTGCCAATTATTTTTATATCAGTCCCTATGCATTTTAAAAAAGTTTTAGGATTTTGTGTTTCATTTATTTCCTTACCCCAAACCTGGATTTGCTTCAGTTCACACTATCTGAATATGGTGGTGTGATAATCAGATGATATAATACCCATACTACAGAAAGTAGATTGTTCACTGGTAGATTTTAAGGAAAGCGTTTTTAGATTTTAAAGTTTGTTTTGAAGTTATTCAAAGATTTATCTACAAAAGTCCTTCATGCACAACCATCTTGAGAGTTGTTAAATTGACCCTTAAAGAGTGGGACCTTTTCTGCAGTGGCGCCATTCCTTTGAAATTGATTATTTATTTGTTTTACCAAATATCGAGATCATTTTAATTGCAGCTAGGAAGTTTATAACATATAAATTATTAATGTTATATAAATAACAAATAATAGCATTATTGACATATAGGAAAACAACAAGATTTCTTACAAAACAATCTAAAATTAACATCAGAAATCAAATCAAATCCTGTAGCCTGCTAGAATTTATTTTTTCGTCACAAACTAGCTTGTCACAGAGGCTGCTGGTTTTCTTTCTTTCTTTCTTTCTTTCTTTCTTTCTTTCTTTCTTTCTTTCTTTCTTTCTTTCTTTCTTTCTTTCTTTTTCTTTTTTTCTGAAAGCACCTCAGAGTTAGGGCCACACAGACTTTCTGGGGAATGCTGTTCTGGATGGCAGTTGTAGCAGTAGACTAAATCCACCTTAAGGTCCTATAAAATAGTACTATTTTCCAGATGGGA
>WNWU01000041.1:6430146-6440446 GCA_012654045.1 Ptyas mucosa
ATGAAACTATTGCTTTATTGTATATCACTTTCCTACTCATGATAATGGCTATTACAGCTCATTTCACAACCACTTAAATCCTTAACTCTACAACTTGGCCAAGCCTGGGTATGGCCTGATCTAGAAAGAACACAGAATTCCTTGCAGTGCCAGATGTCCTAGGAATTTCCAGTAATGTCCAGTAGTACAAATCTATTTTTCACCTCAATCTCTATATCGTAGAGATTTGGGTGATATTCTTTGGAGGCACTGCCCTTTTGATAGTACATACTTTGACATTAGTCTTGGCTACCAACAATTCATGATCTGAACTGCAATTAACACTTGGATATGTCTTAACAGGTTGACTATGTCCTATGCAGACCTATGTCGATATCTATGGACTGAGATGGGTCCATAGATGTCTGCATAGGACATAGTCAACATGATTATGGCAAAGTCCATTTGGTGATATTCAAATGTATAAGCAGTGTTTGTGCTGTTTGAACTATGTATTCATGATCCTAAATTGGTTTGGCAAAATTGTACCAAATGCTCACCTGCATCATTGCTGTCACCTAGTCCAAAATTACCAGTGATGCCTGTCTCCTCTTGGTTGCCAACTTTTGCATTGAAGTGTCTCAGAATGTAAACAATCTCTTTTTTTGGCTCTTGTTTCAGAGTTTCTTGGACCATGGCATTAAAACCCTTTATTTCAAGCTCTGTTATAACAATCATTGGGGTGTAGACTTGGATAACAGTGATGTTGAGGAGCTTGGTATGAATTCTGATAGTCATAATTCAGGCATTAACAATTAAGTAGTTTTCCACTGTTCTGGCAAGTTTCTTGCTTATAATAAATGTAACCCCATTTGTTTTCCTGGTATCATGTTCTGAATAATAGACAGTGAAATTCTCAAACTGGAAATAGCCATTGTCCAACCAGTGTACCTCACTGACACAAGGAGATCAATTTCCAATCTAATCATCTCTCATTTGACAGTATCTAATCTACCCTAACTCATTCCTCTGACATTCCATGTAGCTATCCAATGAACAACACAGACATTTGCTTATATTACTAGATGCCTCAGAAACTGGGATTCTTGTTGCCCTATTGTTGGGCAACTTATCATAGAATTTCCTTGGCAATTTTTTTGTGGAATAGGTTGCTAGGTCTTCCTCCAACTCTGTAATTCACTTTTCAATAGTTGCGCAGGGACAGCAACTGCCATGGTCCTTGTTAACCCGGTGATGACTGAACCAATACGGGGTTGTTTTTCTGTTGTCTCATCAAGATTAATGGGTTTGTGGCTACTCTTAGCCTGGTTTCTCAATTGATACCTGTCTGGCTTGAGTGACCCTTCTGGTATAGCTGCTGGTAATATAACTGCAGCACAGCTCTCAACCTTAATAGAACACACAAACCCTTCCCGCATGACAAAGGGATATTTACATGGAGGGGCATGTGAATATAAATAAGAAATTATATCAGTACTTTGACATAGACAATAGTGAAGAGTAGATTATCCTGTTTTAGTTAATCAAATAAAAAAGATTTCTTGGAGTTTAATAGAATCTGGAGAAAGAAGGGTTGCTCTGCAAAATATATTTATTTATTATTAATTAATGTCTCATGATTTTCTATTATTAGTCATTCTGCTATGATAGAGGATAAAGTTTTTTCCTCATGGTTTCCTCAACCATGAGTTGTAAACCTTTCTTGTTTACAACTTGGAATGATCATGGCATTTCCAAAATGAATTGTTTATCAGGTGAAGAGCTGTAAAGCAATAGTGACATCATGTGGTAGCACAGATTATTAAAATATGCCATAATATGCAACACCATCATAACTTATTTTGATTTAGAGCTTCTTTCAATTTTTTTGAGCTATAATTACCAACGGCTGTAACCAGCATAAGTAGTTTTCAGAATAATGAGATTTTGAAATCCAAAACCTTTTGAGAGCATCACATTGGGGAAGGCAAAGATATCCATTTAAATGCAAATGACTGAATTATATATCAGATTGTATGCTTCTCAGTATTAGTTGTTAGCTCTTGAAGGTGTAATCCCAACATTTCTTGAGGACACTAGGCAGGAATGCACTTACAAATCAGCTCTTGCCTATGAATATTCATGTAAATGTGAAGTTGTTGTCCTGTACACCAAGCTCAGAGAGCACCAAGGACTCCACAGTTCAATCCTGAGCTATAGATATTATCTTCTGTATGTACAGTGGTGATTGTATCTTTGTGAAAATGAATACCCAGAAGTGTGTGTCAGACAAAAGGAAATATAAACACTACCTTGAATTTAATTTATGTTTATGGGGAAGAGGTGAAGACTCCGGTGGACAGGTGCAATAAAAGTAACCTGGTTCTAAATGTTAATAAAACAAAGGAGATCGTTGTAGATTTTAGAAAGAGCCGGCTTGATCATACTCCACTCAGTATCAAGGATGCAGCTGTAGAGGTGGTCAACAGTATTAAGTATCGGGGAGTACAGATAACTAATGATCTGAACTGGTCTCTCCACACATCATCCTTAGTGAAGTGTGCAAACCAGCGTCTGCATTTCCTGTGTTGGATGAGGAGAGCACATCTTTCTCCTTCTGTCCTGGCCACTTTTTACAGAGGCACAATTCAGAGCGTTTTAACAAACTGCATCACTGTTTGGTTTGGTGGCAGCAGTGCGCCAGATAGAAAGTCCATACAGAGAATGGTAAGGACAGCTGAGAAGATTATAAGAAACTCATTTGCTATCAATGCTATCAATGCTTATAAGTGCTATGCTATGTGCTTAGAGCTCAAAACATTGTCAGAGATCCTACACACCTACTTTACGGTGTGTTTCTGTTGCTCCCCTCCGGGAGGAGGTTTTGAAGTATTTCTACTATGACTACCAGATTCTGTAACAATTTTGTACCCTATTCCATCCATCTGGTAAACTCGCAAGATTCATTTTTCTCACCATGTCCATGTATACATCCGGACTGTCTGACTCATCAAATCCAGCTTTAAATGTTTGCATTACATTTTAATAGTTGTTCAGGACAATGTTGTTGCTTTCAGTGAATGAAAACACTTATAGCTATAGTCCCAAAGATGCTTTTTCAAGAGGCAACAGGACTTTCTGTTTTTTCTTTGAAGATGTTTTGCCACCATCCAGTAAGAGCTGAAGAAGCTTCTTGGATGAGAAATGTCGTCAAAGAAAAACCAGAAAGTCCAGTTGTCTCTTGAAAAAGCACCTTTGGGACAACTACGAACTGGATGACTGAGAATCACCATAGACATTTATGGCTGTTCAACAGGCTAAAAATGAAGGCTACCTTGGTCTGATCTGTACAAATTTCTGCTGAATTTTTGATCCCTGAATTGTGAAAGTGAATAATTGATTTTGTACCCCCCCCCCCCCGAATCTCTCCAATAGACTTCCAGGAGAAATGGGCAGCACTTTCTGTGAAACAAATTGTAGGATGACACTCAACTGAGATCAGCCTTGTACCAAATGGTATGCTAGCTGGATGATGCCTTTTTGCAGGTTCTTTATAGGTATATATGCCTGCTATACACCTCAGTACTGCCTCAGCTACCTGCTAGTTGGTAGGATGCTTCTATCGGCATGCTGTAGATCTGGAAGGCATGTCCCATATCTATCTGATGAGACAGTAGGAAATAAATATTATAATTTATAAGTTCTCCAAGTTAACCCAACATTCCATCACACCTACCTAATAATATTTTTTTCAGCAAATGGAAGCACATTCTCTTGTAATCGCCTCCTGCTGAATTCAAATCTAAAACAGAAGACCAAACATTGAATCACTAATAATAGCCATAACAAATTTCAGCCGTACTTTCTAGATGTGTTTGGGAGGGGAGAGCCAAAGTGGTAATAAAGAGTTGCTTGCAAAGCATATTGTTTGCCTTTGTGTTATTCCAAATTATTTTAGGAATTCTCCAAGGAAGTGTATTATTTCTGTGTCAGTTCATCCTGCATCAATTAACGTTTTCAACAAGTACAGCATTTATTTCTATAGCTGTTAGAACTTCCAAGAAAATACTCTTTTAAATTTGCTCGCTATCAGAAGAGGATGAAACATTCTCTGTTTTCCTTTTAGCTATTGCACTGAGGTTTTGCTTCTCTATATTTTTGATATCCTTGCTGTTACCCGTAGAAAAGTTGCACTGATATGTTTTTTCTGTTTCTCCTTTCTGTGTTCTCTAGGATGGTGATTATGAAAAGCACAAGGGAACTGGCCTAAAAGCCTAGGAAGAATGAGGTCACTGCTGAAACTGTAAATCAGGGATGGAGAACAATGGCCTTTTTATGACTTGTGGACTTCAATCCCCAGAATTCCTGAGCCAATCATGCTCATGTTGAAGTCCACAAGTCATAAAGGGGCCATAATTCCCCATTCCTGATTTACAGTCTCAGCAGTGACCTCATTTTTCTTAAGCTTTTAGGCAAGTCCCCTTGTGCTTGTCATTGCTTGTGCTTCTCCCTTGTCATTCAATTCTCTGCTGTAAATGATACAGTAATATCATTGTTCATTTCATCTCTCTCCTAATATGCTCTTGTTATCTTGATATCTGGGCAACATGTGGTTGTTATCACCAAGACAGTAGCTGACTGATGGAATGTACTGGAGTTTCCAGGGATACTTGTTATTCTGAAAGGACTTTATCTCTTTAACTGCTTGCATGGTTTTATTAATTCCAAGAGATAATAGAAAGGAGCAAAAGGAGCCACAAATTGCCAGCCTCTGATGTGGATTTCCAGCAGATGCCACTTCAGGAGGCCAAGAGCTCTGACACACTCATCCCAGAAGTTATTGGAAGTTGTGGCAGGTTTCATTCACACCTGAATGCTCTTTTTGGGAAAGATGTAGGCCAAATATAGCTATTTGAGCTATTTTGTCTCAAAGATGCTTCAAGTAATGAAGCTTCTTGGATAAGAAGTGAAACAACTTCTACTTCTTCTTCTTCTTCGTCTACCTCCTCCTCCTCCTCCTCCTCCTCCTCCTCCTCCTCCTCCTCCTCCCTATTCCTTCTTGACAATCCAGTTGCCTTTTGGCTATTTCAATTTCCAGATGATTGCCATGTTTGATGCAACACTTCAACAGTGAGGAAATAGCAGGAATATGGTGACTCCCATACTTCTAATCCATTTCACTGTCCGTCAGTTCTTTAACTGGATTTTTAAATTCACAAAAGTCCATATCCATTACCTTGCTTACCACCACTTTTAAAAATCACTTCTATCATACATAGTTTTAACTTGGAGACTCAAGGAACTTTTCAATAGAAATATCTCTTAATGTCATTCATTTTTATAATCTAGATTCTAAAATTGGGTGAACTGGCTGGGTCTGTGGCAATTCTTCCAAAAGATCCGGATATAAATGTAACAGCTTTGCATTTAAATTCAGAAGTTTTTAAAGCAGTTTTTTCCCCCTTGCATTTTCCATTCTTCCTGCTCATTTAGCTCTGATGTGTGGTAAATCTTCAGGAAAATATTGTGCTAATATAAGCAATTCTAAATTTTCAGTGGAGGATGCTGGAGAAGATTAATCTTCTTAACATTGTTTATACAAGCAAAGCAAAAATTAAGTTCTCTGCTATTCATCCATTTTGGTTGCTTTAAAAACTTGCCATGTGATGGCACTCTTTACTCAGAGAATAAATACCACGTTGTTTAATTGAATACAAATTATGCTCTTTGAAGAGGTATGACCTTGCCTCTAAGCATTTGATGTTTCACTGATTGTACTAAAAATAACTGTACTATGGTTCTTTTTGCTGATTTATCCATGATAAAGAATTGTTTTGAGTTTAAAATTCATAGTAAGTACTAAAGGTCATTGGTACTGCAAAGTGATTTACATTCGCATACCTTAAAGAAGCAAGCCATATTTTGCTGAGTTCAGAATTGTTAACAAGTTGCAATCAGTTTTGAAAAACCCTTTCTTCTCTATTTAAGTGGGAAGCATCTGCTGTAACCCCAAATGGTTTGTAAAAAAATGTGAGTCACAATATATTTGGATTTTTAATGATGACCTAATTTAATGGAGAGGCATACTCGGTCAATCATGGAATGTTCCTTTATATTATCTAATCAGTAAATAGCACACGAGGTTTACAGAATCCCACAAAATAGACTGCAATCAGGTGTCACACATCTACCTCAGGATTACTTCATATGATGGCTGCTATGATGTAGATTGACCTTTCTTCCCAGATGCAAATCTAGAGAGGGAAGGGAATAAAGTGCATCCTGAATTACATCTTTGTTCATTCCATTGAAACAAACTTAAGAGAAAGCAAAAGTATTTATTGAGTTTTACATAATATTCCTACTTATGGGGGAATATTATGTATTCAGTATTCATCTGGCAAAATTGTTTTTTTTTAAAAGCCTACACAGTATGATTCTATTTAAAATGTTGATCATTTTCTCTAGCTTTAGCAATCTCTTTAAACAACATCCCACGGTCTCACTTGACCATAAGCAGATACATTTATAGTAAACAAACAATTTGGTCTATGTGCATATTTTAATCCTGGGGTAAATATTTATATCATGATGGTATTCAAAAGGAGAATTTTAAATAAGCATTTAGCGTTATGAATCATGACCTTCATAAAATGAAAAGAAAAAGACTGAATATTTTCCAGCGCTATCCATTTAGAAAGAATACAAGATGTATTTGCATGGACACACTTTTATATATATATTAAGACTATAGGTTAATCACAAAGAAAGAAATATAGTTTAATGCAGAACCAGCAAATGATTGCAATAAAATATTACCCTGTTGTAGATGTGATGTAGGTACTGGGGGAAAAATGTCGAAATATTCAGGAATTCCTAAAAGTAAAATTTGAACTAAAATCAAAGATATTCTGATTTTTTTTTTGTATAAATGAAAAGCACGGCAATTTAACTTACCCTAAAATGTGTGATGCGTGATATGCATGCAGATATTAGGTAGTTTAGTAACAAATATTTCAATGTATGTATATATTTAACATATACATTTAGCATTAGTTACATAATAACTGGAGAAATGCAGCTAATACTATAAAAAGTGTTTCATTTTTAATAATTAGTACTTTGTATTTAATCTCCAAGAATGTTTGTTTTGCAAGAGCCAACCTAGATTGGTCACCGGGACCAGAGATTTACTGTAAAAGTGACAAACCCAGATTGAATCTTGCAACATTATGCTGGAGCACATATATCTGCCTTCATTTATAATGTTTGTTTTGTTTATTTTTTCGTTTCAAAAGCATTGTCCTCCGAGCAGCAAAGAACTTGAACCATAATGTTTTATTTTTCAGCCTATGCTCAGATTGCTATGATAGATACTTATAAACAGGGATATCCACTGGTGTGTCTCTGTCAAAGAATTCAAAATGGCAGCCATGATCACGTGATCAGATCACACAAAGAAGTGTGCTTTCTTTGCAGGCTAATTTATTATGATTTTATTAAATTCATTTTCTTTCATATTTATATGATAAACCTTATTTCTGCCTTGTATAGGAAGAAACTGAATTTTCCTAAGATTGTATTTTTATATTTCTCCTAAGATTATTCACAAAATAAATATTCATACAAGTTTAATAGCTCCCCAGCATACAGTGAAGTTGTTCTGTCCTCTGTCATTTAGCTGATAAATATCATCCACTTGTAATTTTATAATAAATATGATTCAAAACTTTTCAACATCCTTTCCTGGATAGATTCATTTAAATTTAATTTGACCTTGGCTATTTTCATTTCCATTATTAAAAAAGGATATTGTGAATTAGAAAACTTCTTATTGATTGAAAATAATCAAAATTCTTGCCCATTTCTTTTTTTCTTCTAGAAATGATTGCCAGAGCTTTAGAATGTAAAGAAGAACAATTATGCTTTTACCCCCAATTTATTTTTTTTTTCCAATTCTGGGACTCACTGCTGCATGCGAAATAAGTCAGATTCTACATCAAAGTTTTATTATGGTTCCTGATTATGTTTCATCATATTGATTTCAACTTTTAACAACCTGGACAATCTATCTCAGCCTGGCTCTTCAAGTTTGCCAAGAGGACATTGCACTTTTTAGCTGTCCATTCTCTTTTTTTCTTTTCTTCCACCTTCCCTAGCATTACTTACAGATTAACAGAGTTGGAAGGGACCTTGTAGGTCATCTAGTCCACCCCCACCCCCATCCAAGCAGCAGATCCTACACCACTTCTGACAAATGGCAGGCCAATCTCTTCTTGAAAGTCTCAAGTGATGAAATTCCCATAACTTCCGAAGGCAAGCTGTTCCAATGGTTGATTGTTCTGACTGTCAGAAAATTTCTCCTTATTTCCAGGTTGAGTCTCTCCTTGTTCAGTTTCCATCCATTATTCCTTGTCTGGCCTACAAGTGCTTTAGTAAATAGCTTGACCCCTTCCTCTCTGTGGCAGCCCTTCAAATATTGGAAGGCTGCTATCATGTCTCCCCTGGTCTTTCTATTCACTAGACTAGCCATGCCCAGTTCCTCATAACTGTTCTTCATATGTTTTAGCCTCCAGTCCCCTAATCATCCTGGATGCTCTTTTCTGCACTTTTTCTAGAGTCTCAACATCTTTTTTATAATGTGGAGACCAAAACTGGATGCCGTACTCTAGGTGTGGTCTTACTAGGGCTTTATAGAGTGGTATTAGTACCTCACTTGATTTTGATTGTATCCCTCTGTTAGCTGTTTAGCTGTTTAGCAATTTAGGATTGCATTGGCTCTTTTGGCTGCCGCTGAACACTGCTGGCTCATATTTAGCTGGTTGTTCACTAAGACTCCAAGATCCCTCTCACAGTTACTGCTATTAAGCCTGGTTTCCCCATTATAGACTTCTTAAGGGAGCTAGCTCTTTGCGTAATGAATCTGAACACAGTTCAAAAATGCCAATATCTTTTCTATCCTGTTTCTTCAAAGACCAGCTTTTGATTCTATGGAATGTCACAGGGAATATCATAGCTTGCAGTATTCTGATCTTTGTAGGTATAGGGACACCACAGATCTGAAGATATTTTTGAATGCGTTCATTGGTCTCCTACTTTGTGCCAGTCTGTGGCATACTATTGCTTGTTCCTTATTGTTGATGATAGAGCCTAAAAGGCAGAAGCTACCTATCACTTCAAAAATCTCCACTGTTACTTCCACGGTTGACTGCCAAACATATTGTCATTAGTTTGATCTTCTTTATATTTGATCTTAGTGCCATTTTTTTTCATTATGCTCCTTCACTTGATTACTAGAGCCTGCAGATCATCTGTATTTTCAGCTATTAGAGTCATGTCATCAACATAGTACAGGTTATTGATTTTTCTTTCTCCAACTTTAAAACCATGCTCATCTTTTTCCAATTCAGTCACCCCCAATAATTTTCCAGATTTCATCAATTCCTCTAAAGGAATCTCTAAAGATACCAAAGTTAATACATGCAACCAAAACGGATCAATGTTTCAATTTATTGAATACTTCTTTTGAACAATTATATTACTGCTCTTGGCAAAGCATCTTCAAATGGTTGGTCTCAATTATTTTTAGTGTGTTTAACATTTACAAGAATCTTGAGTAAATAGCACTGTGCAAATTTAAATATTTATACATTGTACTATATGTGTATATTGTAAATTCATATTTGTAAGCTTTCCATGCATCTGATTGGAGTTAGTGGCATATATTCAATTGTTAATTATAAGGAAGAATAAGAATAATAGATCTTAATTATCTGTATTTAGTAAAAGTGATCAGTTGCAGGATCCTTCTTTATCTCAGTGAAGTTCTTTTGGATCTGATGATTTTGTGCCTTTTTGTTCCTTCTTTATTTGTGATAGAGCAAATAATCACAAAGCTTCATTATCTTGATATTATTTAGGATTGTATGTCCCTTCGGTAATATTCATCTCTGAGCAGCTTATGCTTCCAAGGTCACAACAATAAACACAACAAGAAAAAGGAGTCAAGCTATTCTCCGAAGCACTTGAAGGCAGGACAAGAAGCAATGGATGGAAACTACAGTACTCAAGGAGAGAAGCAACCTAGAAATAAGGAGAAATTTCCTAACGGTGAGAACAATCAACCAGTGGAATAACTTGCCTCCAGAAATTGTGAATGTCCCAACACTGGGAGTTTTAAAGAAGAGATTGCACAACCATTTGTCTAAAATTGTATAGGGATTCCTGCCTCAACAGGGGGTTAGACTAGAAGAACTCTGTTGTTCTGTTCTGTTCTGTTCTGTTCTGTTCTGTTCTGTTCTGTTCTGTTCTGTTCTGTTCT